>JAQFZJ010000364.1:0-31224 GCA_034695645.1 Folsomia fimetaria
AATTTTGGCTTTATCATGGCATTCAAACACGAATATATTGGAAAAGTTGCATATGTGAAGGAAATTGCAAAACTAATTATTGTAATTAGTCCGTGCAGGACTAAAAAGAAGGTTAATACGATTCTTGCATAGATTTTGCAAGCATGGGACAGAAATGAGATGTTTTTAAAGATGAAATGACTGGGGTCAATCGTGGGCAGAATTGCAGGAACAGTACAGGCAGAAAAGGCAAAGGTCACCGGAGATGGTATCATGGTGTGAAGGAAAAGTCCGATAAGCTGTTCTGAGTTATCTGAAAATTTGTACAATTAAAACTACATAAATTGATAATCTTTTCAAGTAGCGATTATAGTTAAGAATACTAAGTAAGACTCACCTTCCGTAAACAATTCATTGTTTAAGTTTTGCGCACTTCTCATGAGAAAACAAAAGGCGTCAACTTTCACGATACACGTAAAAGCGCAAATCGTTGCTAGGATGCTAAAACAAATGTACCACACTAGTATTAAAACGTGTGTAGAGGTGATTTCAGGATCCTTATGATAAGCAATCAATTGATGTAGGATTGTATAAATTAGTGAGCATGTCCCAAAAAGAAGAAGCAATGATAATGACATCCAAGGGCCAAGTTTTAATAAAGGTGTTCTGTATGGTGTCCAGTTTATTGTGTCCCATGATACGTATTGAGGATATATTTTCTGTGTGAATACAGCGTATCTTTTTAGAGCGTCATAAGTTGAAAAGGTAGAATTTTGCGACAGGGTCAATAGTTTTTGAAAAAATTTCATTTTGTCATGTAGCAGTGTGGGCGTAAAAGGCGCTACTTGTGACTTTGGACTGACTCCGATGTGTAAATGTTTGGTTGTATAGATAACCATCAAAGGTCAAGCGCAAAATTACTATGGGGCAATTATGGATGATTTAAAGTATCAATGATGATACATGCAGATCGAAATTAAAGAAATTATTGTTCTCCCAACCCGATTATTGTCAGAGATAGGTTAAGCATGTCAAAACATTGTGAATTTTAATGTTAGTTAAATGCCACGATTTTCATACATTGAACTTTAATTCATCATAAATAAATACATTTATCACAGAACACATGCAATTATTCGTTTAACTGGAAAAAATTAACTTTATTAATACTCCCACCAAGTCGTCGATTTAAATTTCGGATTTCTAAATTATGCCAATTATAGATTTCAACTCAGATAATAATTAAAATAATACGAAGAGAAACAATAAATAAATCGATAAGAAAAGAACACACTGCAAATCAAGATTAATCATACATTTCAATCTCCCGCTCAACAAGTACCGTATCATCATCGTCACCTGTTGAGCTACCTGACGCTTGTGGTGGTGGTGGTGGGACATTATTCCTATCAACGCGATGTGCGACCTCCTCCCTCTGCAACTTCCTCTTTTGAAGCCGCAAAACTTGTAAGTTTTCCAAATTTAGTAATCGCTCTAATTGATCCTGAGTCATGTCTCGGGTTTCTTCTGTTTCATGCAGAGACAATAAAACAGCGCCCCTCCGTTTTCTCGCTTCTTCTTCCGGAGTCAAAGGTTTCTTGTCGACAACCTGAGTTGTGATTGTGATGGGGGCGGTGCATCCTTGAAAGTGGTGCCCGTTCTCGGTTTTGTTTCCATTTGCTGGACCAGGTCTGCCGACGCCTGGAGGTGGGCCCGGGCGACCAGCGGGTTGTGGACCCGGTCCGGGCTGTGGGCCGGGTGGTGGTGCGCCTACTCCTGCGCCTCCTAGACCACCAGCACGTAAAGCTTCTTGAAGAGTGTTCCGGCTGGAAATAGGTAAGTTAATTATTTTAATTGTCAAAATTAATATACAAAAGAAGTCGAAGTAGTTAAATAGTTAAAGTTAGTTTAATACTTTTATAAAAACTTACATTTGTTGACCAAGGTTTGCACCGAAGTTTGGTGGCAGTGGGTTATTTGAGGCCATTGTGTGTGGCGTGTAGGACAAGTTTTTAAAAGTGTTGTTGTAAAGGTGAAGATTTGTGAAGGAATGAGTCCTGGAAGTGCGTGAAGTTTGGAGAAATGCATTAAGTATTTATTTATTGTTGGATTAGAAAGCGTTGCTATGCATGGGGAAGGACTGAACCCTTTTTCTCAGATATGTATTTTTAACTTAAGCTGAGTGAGTTTCATTCGGTTAATATGAACATGAACGTAAAGGGCATTCTAGTCTAGCGTCTGTTTTTAGTTCAAGTGGCCTTAATCTCTTTTCATTTATTAGAATGGTTCTTTTTTATTTAACAATAATAAATTCACAATTTCTGTGAAGGAAGGTTTAAAATACGGTTTATAAGGTCACATATTTTTAGGTTTCTTCCAGTAACTTTGAATTGGTTTATGCCGAGCCTACGGAGCAAATGAAATGAAGGAATTGGAATCTAGTATGAAAATTGATCTATATTCATAAAAAATAGTTGTTATAAACTTTTGCTCCACAACCTTCCCATTAATAAAGATTTTCCATTTCACTACAATTTTTCTAAATGTTTGATGAATAATAATAACTAATGCCAGTAACAAAATCAAAATATGTTCCAGATTTTTCAATAAACTTATTCGTAAATTCACAATATATAAAAAGCGTAGCAACAAATTAGTTGCTTCACTGTAGAAATGATATTCAAATTTAGTTCATCCATATAAGAACTATTGTTCCTAAGATTGGATTCGGGTGACGTTTATTTCAGCATGGACTTCATTTATCTTCAACTCTGTAAATTTTTCAAGTCCATATTCGTTATTTGAACCAACACACAAGAATTTACCAAAGTTGCCCCATGAGAATTTTATTATTAGAGTTTTACTTATCGTACAAATGAAGATAATAAATGTAATGGAAAATCGTACCCTCATTCAATTTTCATTCAGACGAAATAGTATATATAATGAACCTTTAATTAAAGGTTTATTTCACTAGCATATCCAATATGCAAATGAATGGAGCTTGCACTAAAATGGTGTGTATATCTTTCTCGTGATTTTAGCAGCATGAGATTGGATTAAGCATGCACTCTCATTGAACATGAGCATCATTAAATAATATAAATAATAGTATCCTAACAATTTAACTTAATATAATAACAACGAAGTACGTAAATGATATGATGTAAGTTACATTGTAATTAATAACACTTATTTACTCACTTGGCACAAGACTGAGAACGATTTATTGCAAATATAACCGTGATCATGTGCACTTTTTATCAATCACATGCAAGGTGTGTTCCACTGCGTCATCAGGTCCCATGCCCACTTTGATATAATGAGTCAATATAAACCCGTGATTTTTATTGGGACCAATCATTCCAATCTCCTGTACCCAACCAATCCAACCATGTTGATCTTATTCACCCTCCTCGTCTCCGCTGTTGGGCTGTTGCTATTCTTTTTAAAGAATTATGTAGCACATAAATCCAAATTTTGGGAGGATCAAGGAATTCCATCCATCCAGCATCGTGTCTCCATGTGGGATGTCTTCACCGGAAAGAAAAATCCGATCGATGGGGATAAAGAGTATTACAAGGAGATTGGAGAAAAAGGAGAGAAAATGGGTGGGGTCATGGAACTTGGGCCTTTAGGAACCCCAATCCTATTCATTAAAGATTTGGATATTGCGCGAGATATTTTTATAAAAGATTTTGATCATTTCTTTGATCGAAGGGGATTAGGAGATTTCGATAAATTGATAAATGATGGATTGTTCTCGATGAAGGGGCAACCTTGGAAAGATATGAGGGCTTTTCTAAGTCCTACATTTACCTCGGGCAAAATTCGAAATATGTTTGCTCATTTTGAGAGGTATGCATTTCCAGTTAATGATGTAGTGTAGTATATTGATAAATAAAATTATTTATTGATTTGATTGATTTATTATATTGCTGATAAATTACTAAACTAATATTGCGAATTATAGGAATGCCGACGATTTGAAGGAGTATTTGGTATCACACAAGCCATCTGATGGTTCCAATTTCGACATTCCTCTTGCCGAATCCATGCGAAGGTTTACCATTGCCGTCATCGGCTCTGCTGTATTTGGCATGGATGCGAACTCTTTTAGTGGAAACGATACCTTGTACAAAATGGCTGAAGGAATTAGTCAGTTTACACTTTGGCGCAAAATAAGGATCGCATTAGTCTTAAACTTCCCCAAGATCGCGAGCATGTTCAATATTCATGGGATAGATCGGGATGTATCAGATTTCTTTTGGGGCATGCTGACAGCTGCACTTAAAGCTAGGCAAGATGGGAAAGTAAAAGGGAATGACTTCCTTCAAATGATTGTCGATGCACAAAATAATAACTTGAAGGAAGATAAAGAAGACATAAGCAAGGAAGAGAAGGAAGCGGAACTTAAACCGAAATCTGGCGCGAATAAGAATAACATCAAATGGAGTAATGACGTTGCCGTTCCACAAGCTTTCATCTTTATGTCGGCTGGATTTGATACGGTCGCAAATAATTTATCGGTTGCGTCTTACATTCTTGCGACACATGGAGAAATTCAAGAGAAGATTCATGAAGAAGTCATCCGGGTATTGGGAAATGGAGAAGATAAGATTTCGTACGAGGATATTAACAAATTGGAATATGTGGATATGTTCTTATCAGGTATGAAGCGTTGTTCATTATATATTTAGTTTAATTAGTATTTAATTAGTTTAATGAAATAATGAATTGCAGAGGTACTCCGAATGTATCCCGCTGTGTCAAGGTTGGACAGGATGTGCATGCAAGACTATATTCTACCTGCAAGTGAAGACGGTAAAAAGATCGTGATTAAAAAGGGAACGATTGTAGCCATCCCGGCAGAACACATCCATAGGGATGCCCAATATTACCCGGATCCACTAAAAATTAACCCGGAGCATTTTAGTGCGGAGAATAAAGCGAAGAGAACTCCATATGCGTACATGCCATTTGGAATTGGGCCATATTATTTGGCTTATGGAGGTATGCGGTTCGCCTTGGTGGAAACTAAAGTGGCACTAGCACACCTTATCCGAAACTTTGTAATTGCACCAACCAGCACGACCCCTATTCCAGAAAGAATGACGAAAAGTTTCTTTGGATATCAAGTAGCCCCGGACATCAAGTTGCGATTTACACCACGAGTTTGCACACCTTGAAATGGAATTATTTTCACAACCCTCCAATTACGCATAATAAACAGTAAGTATCGAAAGCTAGGTTCACATGTTAACAAAATTATATTTTTGCATTGATATTGTTAATTGACATAAAACATAACAGTAATTCGGAGACATGTAGACTGTCAGACGCAATTATTAAATCTAGTCGTTTAAAATATTTATCGTCGTGATATGAATAGGGTTTTTAATGCATGGATTAATGATAAAGATGAATTTATTCTGATTTAAATATTTATTATTGCACTGGAACTTGACCGAGATTATCCACATTTTGTAATTTCATAATTTTCATAATTTGAGCGAAAACTAATTGGCTTCATGAATTACAAATTTATCGTACCACAGCTTTAGATATAGGAGCGTTGTGTTCTATTGCCAACTTTTGACTCTGCTCAATCATGCTCTGTTCCGAACCAAAATGCAACTCGTACTCATCCTCCACAATTGTGCCATCTTTGTGGGTGACCTTTCTTCTCAAAACTAATTTGTAGCGCTGACTCCTTGCATTTGCCCGATCCTCCAGGATGGTAGTGCAAATAATGCTTACAACACTGATGGCAGCAATTGTTCCACCTACAACGAGTGCCATTTCTTTCTGTAATGAAAAGGCATTATAGTGTTAAGCATGTGCCAAATCAAAAATTTTCGGAATGAAAATAGTGCACTTACGTTTTCAGGAGGAAGTGATGTGGATGGGGTGGCTGTTGGCAAAAAATTGGTAGTGGTAACAGGATCGACTGCCACGTTGCGAATTCTGCATCATGAAAAATATGATGGGTTTTTGTGGGTATACATATATTCGGATTAATCTTATCAGAGCAGAAAATGTATGAGATCATGATTTGCAAATATGTATGTACGTGTGATGCTGATGAATCATTTGTTGCATATTTTGCAACATTACTGGATAGACGATCTGACAGACAAGGTTGACCACGTATTCATTGATATTTATTATTTTACTGCTACACAAAATTACTTACCACTTTATACTGGTTATAGACAAATGGACAGGCCATCTGATCAAGGCAAGTTACATTATATATTTTTTGTAAATGTGATATAGGTATAATACCCACTGCAATGGTAATTTTTGCTTTTCTTTTTCAGAAACTGGATATTTCGGACAGGATTTTGCAAAATATTTTGGTACAATTCTTGTGGTCGGGATTATGTGTGGACTTTGTTATTCATTCTTCAACCAGACAGGTTTGACTTGTATAGAATTTCTGAAGTTTCTTATCTTCGACATGCATCTTTTGTAGGGGGGAGCAACAATCACCCAATTTCCGGTGAGCGATATACCGTCATCGTGTCCACGACATATACGAATGAGCGAGGCTCTGAAGTCACAGATACTCAAGAGATGGAGTTTGGGAGCGAAAAGAATGCTCAAGATTATGCCAAGAACTTTATTGGGCAACAAGGTGTGTCCGTTGAAATTCGTGGGCCACCACACCCCATTGAAAGCCAACCGGAAATGCGATCAAATATGTAATAACTATTATGTGCAATGAGTTGGGAGTATGTAATCATTTTTGCAAGCAAGTACAATGATTTACTTTGTCACATATTTGCAAAAAATACTTATTATTATAAAAAATAAAGAATTATTTTGTCACATCAGTTCTTTTTTGAATGCCACCCCGGTAACAGCAGAGCCACTTTTGGCAGCAGAAAGCATTTCCGCTTCCGTATCAAACCAAAGTTCTACTTCATCGTGGACAATTCTCCCATCTGGAAATGTTTTCTTTCTCCGAATGACCATTTTATATTTCTGATTTCTGGCATTTGCTTTGTCTGCTACGATACAAATGATGGCTATAGTTGTCACTGTGAATGCCAGGGTTACCCCAATTCCTAGGAGAATGGCTAAGGCTGGTAGCATGGTTATGTTGTTCTTCAGAAATGGAAATATATTACAGATAAACTACGCTTATACGAACGAAAGTAGAAATGTTGATATTATGGCTTACCGCAATATTGGAACAATTTAGGGTTTAGAATAGGGTTTAAAAGTTATTTACCGGTGGCCCGAGTTATATTGGATAGAATATGAAATGCAGGCAAGCACAAACCAAGTTATGTACTGCTATGTGTAATAAAATTTACTCATAAAATATCATAGAGATCTTTGTATAAATGTAAAATAAGGGGAGAGGGTGGCTTAATGATGATGGTGTGGTCTGGTTAATGGTTTTAATGTGTTTGGTTTGGACTAAAGTTGTAAAATTGACGATGATCTGTTATCACAAATTGTGAGTCATTGGTGCCATAAAGCTTTCATGATGAAGGCGTCGCATGAAATTGTGAATTACACCGCATACGCAAGAAATCGTGTGGTACAACAATAAGCAAAATTTATTTTGCTAACAAAATTCAAATAAATAATAAACAATGTTTTTTACGTAGACTGATTATTTCATGCTTTGACAACTTCATACTTGATTGGAACATTGGTTAGGGCGTGCCATTTTTCTGCATAGTCTTTCATCGTCGCTTCCGACCCAAATTCAGCGGATAGCTCATGAATTACGCAGCGATTTCCGTCCCGCTCTTCTCGCTTCAACGTCAACTTGAATCGCTGGGCCCGTTTGTCCGCCTCATTCTTAAGGTAAGTGGTACAAAGAATTTCAATGACCTTTACCCCCTCCACCAAACAAACAGCCATAACACTCATGATGAAATTATTATTGGTTGGGTCAAGTTTGAAGCCACTGTAAAAATTTGTAGTGATTACGATTTAGAGTTTTAAAAAGATTAGAATAATTGCATGCGTTTTAAAACACATTGTACATAGAATTGAACTTACCAATTTTTAAAATTTTTGAGAATATTATTATATTAATTGAGCCGGTTTTGTTGTAAACCACTTCCACGCTAATGAAGTCAGACTGATATGCAGATCGATATGCAATGGATAAGCAACGTGATGACTGAAGGCTTTTGCTCCATCAAATCCCACGGATAAATCGTACTTGCGTCATGCTCAACTTGATCTATTTTATGGCCTCATTTGGGCAATCGCTATTTAATTGGTTGGTGGTGATAGTGATATATGTACAAACGTAATATGGGAAGACGTGGAAAGTAATGAATCATAGTAACATATTGCCAATGATAGAATCTTATCTGTTCTCCATATATGTATATATATAAGCAATCCCTCCCTCAATAAATAGCAGTAATCTGTTATGTTCGTCATTAACGTCGTTTAATATTAATGCTGTTTGATAATTCATGTCAGAATAAATTTCCAGATCATTCGCTTCAGCAAAGTGTTTGCTGTTCTAATCGTTTGGTTCAGAGTCCATTTTCCGCCCAACCAAAATTACTTATTAATAGAAACAAGCCATACAAAATTGTGAGCATTCGTTGGCACAAAAATAATTTAACAATATTTTTGTTCTGATTTAAAAGTTGTCGGTTATAACTTTTTTTAGGACAAACTGATTGCAATGAACGAAGATAAGAAGGGAAAAGATTATGGTGGACAAAACCGACAAGAAAGCAGAAGCACCACCGCTGCGAATCCATTCACAGAAAATTTGGGTCGAAATAACGAGCCGATGTCGACAACTACTACAACTCAAACAGGAAATATCCGAGGTGTTGATTTTGTGTACAGGCACACTGAGACCGTTCCGCTACACCAACATGTCCCATCTATTGCTCCTAATGACCCGGGTTACGTTGCGGAAACACCAGGATATCATTTGCCCGCACAAGTTCTGCGGGACGATCCAAATGCAGCATTTCCGGATTTGGATTTGATCCCCGGGAGCAACAGTAATGGGCCACCACCATCTCGTGGCATCATTGGGAATTTTATGACCACTTTGACACAGCGTAGGTTTTGACATATTGACTTAGGATTGAAGTATTTGGTAATCCGCTAAATTTGTTTTCAGTGCCAAGTTATTTATCCGCCGTAACCAGCACTGGTCGCACGCAGCCGTCATCTGATCGCCATACCGTGCTGATTCATACAACGTACAAGGATCATAAAAATCGAGATGTGACTGATACCCAAGAGATGGAGTTTGGATCTCTTAAATCGGCACAAGAATACGTGACCCATTTCGCAGCAGGACATCCAGATTTGGTTTATACAGCGAAAATTAGAGGACCTGGGGTAAATCCGGAACTGTCACCACGTGATCACACCCAATAACTGAATGAAATGGTGTTGCTGAAAAATTTGGCATGAAATTAGATTTAATATGTTGTAAATTCAATTGTTTTAATTGCTAGTCGAATAAAATCGATGAATTTTGTCGAATTTAAAATCTTCAAAATACGTACACGTGCTTGAGTGTTATATTATATGGAACCGTGGGCAAATGTTCATTCTGTTAAATAAAAATAGAAAATTGTGCAAATAACGCATAGTGAAATTGTAGCAAATTCATATTATGACAGAAAAGGTTCATACATACGAAGATTTTCGCTTACGTGGATGTCAAGGAATTACACAATTTGAATTTATTAAATTCTAATCGAGAATTTTTATAGGTACGACGGTACCGTTTAAATGGAGCAATATTTATTGCTATCTACTTTTTCCCACCGAGCCAAGCTTCATATTCCGACTTGTTCATTTTCGCCTGTTTCAAGCTGCTTTCTCTCCAATGTGAAAAGTGAGATTTCCTCTTAGTCTCGCCTTTCTTTCTTATCGCTCCACAAAAAGACTCTGCCGGACCAGGAGGGCGGTGAAGGATAACCACGATTCCAAACGGGGCTGCCATGTGACGCTTATTACTCATTTCCTATAGCATACGGAAATAATATAAGTCTATTTATTTCATTACTATAATTAATATAGTACATACAAATATACATAGAGAAGTGTTATATAGTGAGAGACCGCAGTTACCTGAGTTATTTCGTCACCCTGATTTTTAAAGTTCGCTAATTCAAACTCAAATGAATTATCAGCGTCAAAGTGAACTATGGGCGTTATTTATATGCGAATCATTATTGCAATGATCATGATGTAAAATTAAATTATGATTTTAATTTCTCCTTGGCAACGCCGACAGACCGATCCTTCGCAATAAGGATTTGGTTAAGAATTGATATTAAATCAAGACATGATCTAATCTTAGTATTGTGTATGTATTTTATTAATTGTTGCTTGCAATATTGTGGCAAACAAATACTGGTATTGTACGGTTTCAATGCATCCTGTTCATTATGTAATGTATTTAGTGGACAACAAATTTTTATTGAACCATTAAACGAACAAGAGATATGCATGCAAATTCACAAATTAACTTTCACGCATGAAACAAGCGCACACATACTTGAGGATGAATAGAGGATCTAAATACATATTCATCACACGTAGCTTTACAACCGTGACAATTCAAAGACGCAATTCGAATTTTATTACTTATAAAGTTTGCTAATTATTTCATGTTTTGATTAAACCAACAACTGATAAATATCAAGCTCCAGTTGGCATGACAACGCTCGTGGTGGATTCATGTTTCAATTTTGCATGTGAATGGGAGTATAATATTTATAAACGATACTTACCCTTAACATTTTCTTCATTCCAGTTTGTAAGTAACATAGATGGTTAACAAAAACTTCATGATGAATCATTCAATAATTAGCAATACCTAAGAATCAAATCATGCGGTCTTCCAGTTGCAATAATTTATTTCTATCTTTCTGTAATGTATATTTGCATAATTGTAATGTATCTATTCATTCTTCTCAAATGTATCAGATTATTTAAGACCATTTGAATTCCCCAAATATACGGCATGACCAAGGAATGCGATAACGTGCTGGACCAGCCATACTTTGACCGCGAATGAGCACATCTTTAATTGCGTAATTCAGAATTAGAAATGCCACAGGTGCCCCTACAAACCTAGATTTTGCAGAAATTTGAAATAAAATTCATAATATTTGATATTTTTAGCACATGCTAAACCCACCATATCGTGTACGCTCCCCAAATTCGCAGATAGAATAACACCAACCCCAAAAACTCTTAGGCGTACAAATTATCGTTGCAGTAAAAACAAAATAGATCAAGAAGTTATTATGAGATCCAGATCAAGAAGTTATTATGAGATTAATGATTATAGACAGATTAATATAAAATTTAGATTATTTCAGGAATGCTCTTGTTGAGATGAAACAGGATATCTGTAACATCATATTTGAAATTTTTAAATTGGGCCATCCCAGCAGATAACCCCCACTCTGGAACCAATTACCAGAACTATCTTTTACGCTGCTCACCGTTAGGGTGGGTATCAGTAATATGTATCGATTGAAGATAAGAGCGTATTATTTGAAGTGAACTGGATTTGTAAATGTTGCCCCTAAAATAATTTTATCATTAAGTTTTGTTCGCCACAAGGTTTGACAAAGAGTTCAAAGAGATGCAATTATTCATCTTAATGTCAGATGAGATACTAAATATACATAACGGACCTGAATTGTAACTCATATGATTCAGAATATATGTACATAAATATCAATCCAATTAAATGAAGCGTAGTTAGATAAAGTATATGGTTCTGCTCGTACAGGTCATTAAGCCATGTTGTTAAATGGCATAGCTTAATGGATTGCCCCCATTGAACAGAGGGATTTGGATTTAACCAATTTTCAGACAATAGAATAATTGACCACACATAAACAACAGTAACAAGATAACATTGAGTTGTCTGGTACTTGACTCAAGAATGTATATGCATTTAATCACACGCGTATTCAATCTTCATCGTCATGGAGAGATAATATCAACCCGTGGCGTTAAATTGACTACATCGTTTAACAACCTAATTCAACATGCTGATGTAGTTGGCCATGGCCCTACCGTGTGCAATTATTGTACCTAAGCCCTCTTCTGTCTTTCCACCAATCAATCAAATTTTATGTTCATTGCACGTGCTTGTTTTTTTTACACTAAACAGCCAGGCTTAAAGGATTGCCGATCGAACCAGACAATAGAATAATTGAACAGACACGGCAATAATAAGATAAACTTGGTTTATTTGCTGAGTTGTCTGGCATATGATTCAGGTTATAAATGGGGATCAAGGATGCTTTCAGACGTGATCATGTCCATGCACGAGCAGGACTTGCATAATTTTGAGCTAAAATAAGCTCGTGTCTTTAAGTTGTCGTCTTAAAACTAAGCACTTCATCTATGTCGTTATGTGATATTGTAACATGTATGTACAACTATTTTAATCCAAATCTGTGCAAGTACAAAATAAATCAATTCAGAGTGTAATTAACATATGCAATATGCAATAGTGTCTGTATGCATGCTTCTGTCTCGTGATTTTATACAGAATGCTATGGTAATGGATGATTCGAAGCCCTAATTTAACGATAATATGGTTAAACTATAGTATAAGGACTGACCCACCCCAATTTGCTGACAATGGAACAATTAAATGAAAAAAATAAGGTAAATGGGGTGACCCGTTAGTAAGGATTTAATACAAATTTAACCATGCTCATGATGATTGGATTATGTCTCTCACGAAATGATAACATGGTTAAATAAATACATATTATTACGCTCCAACCGTTTCCATACAAATCGTATTGAAAGCAAATGCGAATCGTTATGCATGCTTATTATGTAACACAGAATTGTTTTCTGGTTGACCTTTAGTCAGCATGTAGTTATATAAGTTTGCAAAGCAAGACAAGTATGCTAAAAACCTACCATCACTATCATCATCATTTACGTAGATGCTGTGACATCCACGACGTTGTTGTATTACTTATCTTAGTCAACTCAGCATAATGCGAATCATTGGATCCTGGATTCTGCTCTCATCTTATGCAATAGTACTTGTCTAATGTAATGTCAGATATGATTTTGATTAGAAAACATGGTCAGTACTGTAAATAAGCAAGTTAGTTGAGATTGGAGAGTTGAGAGAGGTTGAATAAAAGGTGTCTTCACATCTAACCAAAGCGTGCATCCAGTTTTTTATACGAACACAACTACAATTCGTAACAATAAATTGAATTGAGTGTACGTGCATCAAACAAGATAACGTTTGGTTAAGTGGGCCAGGTGTAAAATAACTGAGGATTTAATGCAAATTGAACCATGATAAGTAGTCACGCAAATTTAAGGTGTAGCCCAGCATCATCATAGTTTGCATAATCAATCACAAGTCAATATAAACCCTTGATTTTAACTGGGGCCATCATTTCGCTTTTCTTCACATCTACAATTCAATCATGCTGCTCTCGTTGACCCTTCTCCTCTCCAGTGTGGGGCTTTTGCTCTTCTTTTTAAAAAGTTATGTTGCAAAAAAATCCAAATTTTGGGAAGATCAAGGAATCGCATCAATCCAAAATCGTGTCTCCATGTGGGATGTCGCCACCGGAAAGAAACGTCCACTCGATGGAGATAAGCATTATTATAAGGAGATTGGAGACAGGGGCGAGAAAATGGGTGGGGTCATGGAACTAGGTCTTTTCGGGACTCCAATCCTATTCATTAGAGATTTGGATATTGCGAGAGATATTTTTATTAAGGATTTTGATCATTTCTTTGACCGAAGGGGGTTAGGAAATTTCGATAAGTTGCTTGATGATGGATTATTCTCGATGAGAGGGCAATCTTGGAAGGATATGAGGACCTTCCTAAGTCCAACTTTCACCTCTGGGAAAATTCGAAATATGTTTGCACATTTTGAAAGGTATTGGGTTATTAATTTATTTGCTTCATGTACTATTTGAGAACAATATATTTTATTAGGAATAAATTATTAATTATAATTAAGAAATTATATTAATGTTTGGTTTTTAGGAAAGCTGATGATTTGAAGGAGCATTTGGAGACATACAAGCAACCTCAAGGTTCCGGTTTCGACATTCCCATTTCCGCATCCATGCGCCGATTCACACTTGCTGTTATAGGTTCCGCTGTATTTGGAATGGAAGCCAATGTGTTTAGTGGCGACGATACCTTATTTAAAATGGCGGAACGGTTTGGTCATTTCTCGATCTGGCGAAGTTTTAAAATCGCACTTATCTTTAATTTTCCAAGCATAGCTACTATCTTTAAACTGCAAGGGTTGGATGGAGAAGTTTCAGATTTCTTTTGGGGCATGCTGACCGCAGCACTAAAAGCAAGACAAGAGGGAAAAGCGAAAGGGAATGACTTTCTCCAAATGATAGTAGATGCGCAAAATGATAGTTTAAAGGAAGACAAAGAAGATTTAAGCAGGGAAGAAAAGGAAGCTCAACTTAAACCAAAATCTGGCGGGAATAAAAATAATATCAAATGGAGTAATGATGTCGCGGTTCCACAAGCCTTTATCTTCATGGCAGCTGGATTTGATACTGTTGCAAATACTTTGGCGACTGCCTGTTACATTCTCGCAACACATAAGCAAATTCAAGACAAGATGTATGAAGAAGTCATCCGGGTATTGGGAAATGGGGAAGACAAGATTTTGTATGAAGATATCAACAAATTGGAATATGTGGATATGTTCATATCGGGTATACACAATTTTGTTAATTTAAGGTTTAACTTAACTAAACGATAGTTATATTGCATAAATTCACCTAACCAACGATTTCTTCGCAGAGGTGCTCCGAATGTATCCCGCTGTGTCAAGGTTGGACAGAATGTGCATGCAAGACTATATTCTGCCGGCAAATGAGGATGGTAAAAGAATAACAATTAAGAAAGGGACAATCGTAGCCATCCCGGCAGAACACATCCATAGGGATGCCCAATATTACCCGGATCCGCTAAAAATTAACCCGGAGCATTTTAGTGCGGAGAATAAAGCGAAAAGAAATCCATATGCGTACATGCCATTTGGGATTGGACCGAGAAATTGTATTGGTAAGTACGGGTGGCAGATATGCTGTTATCAGATTTTTACGTCATGATTACATAAACTATTTCAGGTATGCGGTTCGCCTTGGTGGAAACTAAAGTGACACTGGCACATCTTCTCAGAAATTTTGTTATTGGACCAACTGAGACGACCCCGATTCCGGAAAGGATGAACAGAACAGATTTCGGATATAATGTTCCCCAGGATGTCAAGCTGAGATTTACACCACGGGCTTCATTATAAAATGTACACTACTTCAATGACAAATACGTAATAAATTTGGGCAGAAGTGAACGGTGTGCACAAATATCTTTATTACACTAAAATCTTGTCCTCTGATTTCTAAAAATATACTATATATATTCAGGATCTATAAGACTGTAGAATTTATTTTAAATAATTATAAGCAACAATAATTGGTTAATTCAACTATTGCAAAAATTTAGCAAGTTCTACCAGTTAAAAAGTTAGGTCAACGCTTCAAGTAAAACAAAATAGTTCAAAAATAGGAATCTTCAACAATTGGCAAAATCAAATTAGAAATTCCCGGATGTGCGTCTTGATTATTCGCCACCAACGTTTTTACCATTCTAGTTCTAGTTATCCATGTGTCGCTCGCAAAGATGGGCTTCTTCGGTTTTCTCAAGAACCTGAATAAGCGCACAGAATTTGCGGTTCAAATCTATACACTTTCTAGCCAAGCCATCCGTTTCGTTCAACCCTCCCGATATGACAAGTTTCCTCAAATGCATCCATTTTTTGCCCACAGTGAATACCATGGCCACCTTCGCTGTAAATTATATAAACATTATTGTAACCATGGCAACCACTTAGCAACAAATGTATATTTATTACCGCGATACACAAAAGCTACCGGAAATAAAATATCCGTCGTGTTACGGCACGCGTCCGATTTTAAAACAGTGTCAACTAAAGTTTCAAATAGTCTAGGTTTTATGTATGGTATTAAACGTCATCTTACTGAAAAAGTTATGTCTGTCATGTTAAACTGTTATGTTCATTCAATTATGGATTACTGTATTGATATTTGGGCTATCCATCTTGATTCCCAACTTGATAAATTACAATCTAAAGTTAACACTTATCTCAACAACTTTTTGTTACCTTCGCTTGCCAAGAAAATGCGTCATCGTAAAAAGTCGCGTTTCAAAAATACTTATCCAAAACTAAACGAAAAGGAACTTTTACAACAATGTAAGCTTTTATCAATTCGTGAGAGAAGGGATCTATTTTTGTACAAACATGCTTTCCGCAAACTTGATCACTTGAAAAACGCTTCAGCACATCGAAAAACGTGGCCTCTTTTAATTGTTCCTTCTTTGAAATTCGGTCAAAAATGTATCAATTTTAGAGCTATTAAGTTATGGAATAGTTTACCTAAAACTTGGGATGGAGGTATGTCTTATAATGAATTTGTTAAAGCTTGTCGTTTAGAATTAATTAAGAAGCGAAGTAGTTAAGTAATTATTCATACATAATATTACTAGTTTATTTTAATTATACATATTACATAATTTTAGTTGCTTATTATAGTTATAGCTTGTTGTGTCATAGATTTCAAACCAGTTTGTTAAAGCTGATATCTATTTACACGTGAATAAAGGTTGATTTGATTTGATTTGATTAATCCGTCAATTTCTTCAGCAACTTCAACCTGTCATGTCTCACGTGGTTGCTAATAGTGATCGGTTGTCGTCGCAAGATTTCGAACAGTGAGTATACCACGTATCTCTTGATTGGTCGGTGGGATCGGTGCTGCGGCGACATTCGCACCAAAATTCCAATTGTTGGAAGATTTCTTTCGCTTCGCATTAAAGTTGTCTTGTATCTCTAACCATCACTTCCGGTTTTGGTGATGGGGTCGCCAACTTTGATGTCGTGGTCGGCAAGTATTTCAATAGTACTGATGGCACGTAATCCGTTCTTGTGTTGAAAGAAGTCAAGAACTCTTGTGTTTGAGATACAGCTGTGTTGAAGCGTTATATGATGGGCTGGATAACTAGCTGGTCGTGCCAAATTAATTGCAACACACGAGCTATATATTTATGCTAGTGAACTTAAATAACCTACGTTTGCTTGAATTTATTTTATGAATATCAACAGAATTTATTTTAGTGTTACAGAAACAATGAGCGAAAGAAGCAACATACTTGTGTTCCATTTAACCTAATGGTGTGGAATTGATTTTTATCT
This sequence comes from Folsomia fimetaria, assembly GCA_034695645.1. Lineage (NCBI taxonomy): Eukaryota > Metazoa > Arthropoda > Collembola > Entomobryomorpha > Isotomidae > Folsomia > Folsomia fimetaria. Next base: position 17,261 of record JAQFZJ010000364.1, read on the forward strand.
ACATGTCTTAAATTAGTATACTAATTTCTATAGAAAAATTAACCATGAATTATAATTACAAAGCCGTTGACCACTGATCATGTTTTTGTGAGAACGTTACAAGTCATAAAAATTATTATAATGCATTGGCATGGTACAATCGTGTAATAATAATATTACGAAACAGTATATAAATAAATGATAACAATAATAATAGTAATAATAATAATAATAATACGATCTGCTTAATCCTCTCCGGGTCTATACCCAATGTACACTGTGATTTCATTTATTTGGACAAAACTTTAGAAGTTTTCCCTTTCTCTCTTCAATCCCTACTTCCGGTTTTGTAAATGTCAACAACCCTTTCAGAGGAGGGTTATACACTTCAATGAAGCTTCCTCTGCTGTGGCCACCTACACAAATATTCCTTTTTGCAGATCCGGTGTATGAAAAAGTACCCGATTCAAAGACCCAAATTCCGTATTTCATTTCTCCAATGTCAAATCTGTAATAAATTAAGAATGCAAATTCCGTCATGCAAAAAATATAGCAAATTTTTACGTACGATTCATATCCTTTGAGACCAACCACGCTGATTTCATAATCATCTCTCAGATTATGAATCACAAAATTGTAGTGATAACCGGAAGTTGTCAGGATTAGATTGAGACGTTCCATAACATCTTTACAAATGCTAAGAGCATTTTTATCATGAGATGGAATATTTTTAAGCGTGTGGTCAGAAAAGGATTTTAGTAGTTTTTCCATGTTTTTGTGAATTTTTCGAGAGTTTGACTTAAATTGACACTATTCGCAACGAGACAAACTGAAGACTGATGAATTTAGAGAGTTGACATCCGTTTCATTACAATACAAAGTGAGTGGGAACTTCCGACCGAGAAATAGGGCTAAGTTCTTTGGGCTAAATTCTTTTGTGAAACTGTGATTACAATGGACACATCACATGAAATGAATTGAGTACTTCCGGCTGCTTTTGCTTGTTACGCATATCCGGTTTAATTATTTTAGATAATAACTTAACTTTTATGCAAAAGTTTGTATTCGTACATAGCTACATACATAAATTGCATGGGTTCATATAGAGCATCACAAGTGCAAATAGTGTCATGTAAAGGAAATACAGTTTAAATATAATATTCGTTTGAATTTCAAAGAATTTGTTTGTATTTTAGATCGTAATCCGTATTGTAAAATTCAGCATTGGAGTGCGTATGCATGGAGTGAGTAAGGACAGCATTATGTTATTCCGTTAGCAGAAATCATTTACGAGTAACTACAGATATACACTGTATATTATCCAGAAGCCCACTGAAATGTGGTCAAACTTCCATAGTAAAATATGTAAAAGGTTAAAGTAAAGTTTATTTGCATAGGAAAAAGCAAGTGGGTGTATTTTGAACTCTAATGGACAGGGCACTTGTTGGTGAGATACAGAGTAGCTCTGATCTGTCGAAGCATACAGAACAAATTAATAATTCTGGAATGACGAGCTATTTAACAATAACAAAATCTTACAAACCCCATAAGTTTTGTATCACGTTGTCAGGCATTATATTAAAAGCAAAATAAGTGTAATACATTTTTAGATCCACACATTCGTGAAATCATGTTTGAACTAAGGTAGATAATCTAATTTTGAAATAAACCGGGCCGCAACATTTTAGTATTAATTCTAAAACAACGGATAGCAACCTAGTATGTAACAGTTTTTTTTAGGATTGGGTACCGCGGACATGGCACCGTATACATAATGGCACCGGTAAGATATGCTACCACAGACTTTGTACCATAGGACTTGGTACCATATACATGATGGCACCGGTAAGAAATGCTACCTTAGAGCTTCACACATTACTTTCTCCCATAAATTTCGTTGGACGTTTCCCGTTGTATTTTGCCTGGCCCCCAATCGAACCACCGCCACATACGTTCGCTACTATAACGGACAATAGCAGAGTGTAATCCTTCATGGTATGGCACAAGGCGGCGATACTGATAAACAGTTAAGCCCTTTTTTATGCGATTTGTATTTGATATTTTGGTAATGCCTGCCAAGTGTTTCTCAAAATTTGTGTAGCGTTGTAAATGCTAAGATATTTTTGTGTACCAGAAGGCCTCGCAAAGAATATTAAATGTGGTACAGATAAGGAAACGAATAAGGCGGATATTAAAGTGAAATATGTTGTTGTGAGAGGAACAGTTTCTCCTGATGGATTTATGACTTGATAGCATCGATCTGTACAACAGCATTGGAAGAGTAACTGTTGTAGCGATAGTAGAAAACTGGAACAACCTGTAAGGTCGTCCAGATTGAAGGGTGATTGGGAGTTTTTCGCCTTTGTTCTAATCGAAACAGTACATTGAGTAGAAATAGAAAGAGTTTCGTTTGGCGACAATTATGGATTGCTTCAAGTGGTGAACGCTAAAGTTGTACAACACGATGCTATTTGGTGCACGATATGCTGGAGTAGCTGGAGTCTGAGTAATTCCAACAACTATTGAAGGAGGATAAAGGATACTGAATAAATCAATAATTCTTGGATGCTGAGCCATTAAAAATAGAAAAATCTTCCTTTTTAGTTAAATTAGTTTTACATGTTACAGTCCATGTTCTATAAAGACTAGGGCAGATAATGAGTTTGCATTAGTATTTGGTATCAGTTATAATTCTCGAGTCGAGGAACAAAGCATAAATTATTTCCATAATTCTAAACAAACTCGAGGGCAGACGATGTTCTTATTGAATTTCCCGCGGTTTATTAAATCATGCCATCCATGGGTAACACATAATTTATTGGAGAAGCTGACCTATTTCAATTGAAATAAAAGGACTTCACTTTCTACCTATTTGTAAAATTCTGAGCCATAAAAAATGAAATTTTATATTCTGCTGGTGCAGTTTGGATGCATTTTGTAGTTTGTATTATTTACGTAAGATGAGGAATGTTGCCATTGGCAACAAATCTTACGTATGTGCAAGTTTTGGAAATGTGTTGATTATATGCAATGCCCAAATCAATTTATTCATAAGAATTAATGTTTTTAAAGAAATTCTTGATTTGAAACTAGATCAGTTTAATTTGTTAACAAGTGAAATCAGCCAAGTATTTTCCAATCAGTGTCTGAATTTGGTTTTGAGCTTGTTGAACATCGGCGGACCCTCCATGAGACATATCGGAACAGTGCTCCCCAGCTACACAGAAAATGCATCATAAATTCCACACAAAGAAATAATCAAATACAATTGCAAGTCATACTTGGAATGAGGACAACCGAGTTTTTAGTCGTAGTTTGACTAGCATCATAAATGCTAAGCTTATGCCAAGGATCATTCTTTCCATTAACGAAGATGGTACAGGTTCCATAAAACGCTTGACCTTTATAGTACCCTTGAGTTTTTGCAATCTTGCTTTGAATTGCGGTATCCGTGTATCTAAAACAACGATTTATATATGAAGTCATGCCGTCTCCCGTCAATATTCCAACATAATCTCAACATACCCCGAACCCCAATTACTTCTGCAGTGATTAGCCCAATAACTTGCTGACCAAGTGTAAGAACCAAACAAGCTGTAGGTAGGATCAGAAGATTGATAAAATCCAAATTCGTTACAAGTTTGCCAAATCCAACTCTTCATATCGGTTGCTGCACTGAGCGTTCCAATATTTTCTGATCGTTTCCTTCCAGCTCCACAATTGCCCCAGGTTTTTCCTATATCTCGGAGAAATTGTCCGTATACGGCAATTGGATCGGCTCGATTTGCATTGTATCGGGTTAGCAGCTTCGCGCATTGCGGTGTATCCTGTGTCACCGGGTAGTTTGAAGCCCAAACGGAGAAGGCTGTAGTTACCCAGAAATTCTCCCGGGAGTGTTTGTTATTAAAGTCGACATTGTAACAATAGCTGCAATAAAGAATAAACCCTTTAATCCTGTTTTTAAGAGATTCTTTTCTAAATTTAGCTTACTTAACAGCGGATGGCAATTGGTTTGCGGTTTTGACAGATGCGGAACATCCAGGGATGCCTAAGGCAACATTTTGCATGCAATCGAAGATTGTGTTTAGAGCATCATAGCAATTAGAGTCGATGTTGTAGATTGATTCGGAGACGACTTGGACGTATTCTGAATTGAAATACAAGCGTAAATACATAGATTCCATGCTATTTGTGAAGATGGGAGCTTACGAAACATGTCGAATGTTGCATTAAGCGGTCCAGATGAAGATACTGATACGGTAATATCTCTTGGGTACAACTCCCTTATCCAAGCGGCGAGGTCACCTAAAGTAATCAAATCTGAATTTAGTAAATTTGGCACGAATAATGGAACCAAACCAACCTACCGCCATAACTTCCACCGAAAACGACAACTTTAGCATTCTGAACGCCTTCGCGTGCCTTAAACCATCGCAGAAATTGGATATAGTCAGCAAGTGCTTGTTGACTAGTTAGCAATCGTAATCCAGCCGCGGTTTGGTCGCTAAATGTTGCACGTTCAAGTTCAAATATATAAGAAATTCATTTTATGTATATAATTAATTGCGGATCTTACTTGGTAGGGTAACTGCTTCCATAGAATCGATGTTCAATACAAACCATTTTCGCACCAACTGCAGCACCATACCATAGATATTGGTTGGCGTAATTATCCGCACAACCATCCATTGGACCTTCTGCACCGATGTAGAAGAATATAGGACCCCCTGGTTTATAGTAGGCGTCATTTTGCCAGAAACGCTACAAATTACAGACAATTATTTTGTAAAAGGATTTTGTAAAAGCATTTTTATTTATTTGAAATAAGTACATACCTGTGAAAATGTTTGGGTACAAGGATTCTGCGTATGGTCAAGGCATTGGGAGTAAATTTGGGCAGATACTCCCATAGCGGACATCATCATGTCCTGTTTGGCATCCTCTTTAAGGAAATATTTACCACCGAAAAACTCGTATTTATCGTTAACTGACCCATCTTGGCTTAGGGCGTCGTGCAAATTTTGAGCAGCGACTAATTCAAGTGCAAACACAAGATAAAGGACAAACTGATAAAGGGGCTTCATATTCCTTCCTGCTTGAAATGGTAACGATTTTATGAGGATTGGTAAAACCAAAAGATGCATTTTTATATGCTCCTGAATCTTTGAAAGCCAAGGTTGCACATGCCAATTAATTATATATAGATAAATAGACCGGGTTGCTAATTGCCAATTTATTTCATAAATTATAGTTTTATAGATATATAATTATAAATGATAGTTATACATACTTCAATTCGCCACGGGCGGGTGTTAATGTCACACCAGATGTAATTATCTTGCGGTAAATTGCATCTGAACCAAATCTGTTTTATCTACAGATATTTATTACCAATTTGGTTAAAATTGGCTGAATTTTGCAAATTTCGGGGAAATGGGAAGGCTAGTATGTATAATTAGTGCGAATTATTGTGAGTGTGAAACAATTAGAAATAGACATTGTCAGTTTTCCTTAATCAGTGGCAATATTTATTGTAATCATTTTGTTGATTAATTGATTGGTAGATTGATTATTATCATCCAGAATAAATTTCATTTTGTCTGTGGTCCCATGATGGGACTCCATCACTCTAAATACACATAGAGTAGCATCCAGTTGGACAACATTGTTCTCCATTATGACAATCTTGGTCCCCACGGCAATGAACATTCGGTTGAAATACGCAAGGTCCAATCATTGGTTTCGGAGCGATTGGTGGACACGGTCGTGGTTCTTGGCCTTAAATTATTGCAAAAATGATGATATTATAAATAACTAAAATGCAGATTATTGAAAGCAATAAAAACTAACCTTCAACCGCAACCGACAGAAACACAACCACTGCCAGCATCAACAGAATTTTGCAGCACCTCATCGTTCTCTTGAATTTCTTTTTGCAACTTTTACAATAAATTTTATATTTTCTGAAAATTTGCAAACTGCGATGCGAAATGTTTTGTCAAATGGCAACTGGCTAAGTAATGTATGCGAGTGGATGAAATGTTAACCTTGCAAGTAATTCTTTTCCTTTTGTTACGGGTTTGCTTACGTAATGGTCGTTGAAAAACAGGATTGGAGTTGTTAATGTGAACTGGATTATTGTATCTTACAAACGTTATTAGGATGGAACAAGCTTGTTGCTATGTAGTTCGTTGATGTTTCTTATATACTCCGCACTTTAAAGTGAAAATATGCAAATGTAGCATAAATAATAGGTTTACAGAATTTTGCTGACTAATATTCTTTTGCATTGACTGGATGCATTTTGTTGGTCTTACGTACAAGATGAACTGAATTCTACTGTTTTCATACGGAAATCTTTACACATTCGCAATTTCTCGTACCACATATCTACATAATAGTCAGGTGTTGACTATTTGGCTCATTAATGCAGCAGTTAGTTGGTGTTGGGATAAATACTATGGGGATTTGCAAAAGAATGGGGAAATTTGCAAGTTTAAATTTCACATTGGATTTTACAATTGCGACGAGATTTGCAGGTAAAAAGTAACTGTCTAGTCAGTAAGTACTTGATCTGTTTTCAAGGAAACCATCGCATAAATATTGCTGCAATCATTTTATCTCGTTTTTTTATATTAATTTGCATAGAATCGTAATCAAGACATCATTTACGGTTGTGACTGTGGTGTCATTATTGGATCCAAAATAACGAGTCTTAATGAACAAACTGTACGGACAAATGTATACACTGAAAATGGATAAAATGTCAACAATGAAGATGAAAAGAGAAAAACTTGCGAAACAATAAGATTCGCGAAGATCAGCCCATTTTTGCGTTATGGGGAATTGATATGGGGAAGGAGAAAGGTAACAACCAGATTGTAGATATTTTTATGCGTATGCATACGTTGAAATGAAATGCAGTGAAACAATGAAGGACAAGAAATCCGGATAAACCATAGTTGTAATTGAATTTACCTGTGTGTATAGCTTTATTTAATTAATCGCCATTTAACTTGCGTAAACTTAGCAGCTCAATTTACTTTAACGGATTCATAAAATTGTATTACTTCATTATTTATATTACAATATGTTCAATCTCATCCTTTGCAAATTCCCTCCTTCTTCTTTCCAGGACTTTTTATTGTTGGGTAATCGATAATGTATTTCTACAAAAAAAAAGAACATGAGTAACATGAAATCATTAACTTGTTTCCCCCAAAAATTAAGATTATAGTAAAATCTCACCTTGAGTGGATACCTCTTTCTCCCATGTCCCGTACAATACGCGTAATGTCTTCCATACTGCCACTGTTTTTCAATTCCTTTCGCAATGGTTGTATCCGTCCAGTTGACCTCTTTCAAATGTTGGGCCACAGTTTTCTTACTGTTTTCCACACTTATGAAATCGTACAGACTTTGGAATGATTCTCCATCTCCACTTTCTTCAAGTTCTTTTGCGTTGTCGGGAGGGTCAAATTCTCCCTGGTTGGTGGGGTCATACGGCATTTTGATGGAGGATAAAACAGTTCCGTTTACATGGTTGATTCCTAAAGGTTTGAAAAAGTCGTGGAATTCTACTTGGCTGGTGCACTGCATTAGATTGATGCGAGGATAATAGATGAAGAAGGTCTGACACATTTCTTGTGTTGTGGCTAATCCACCCTGTAAAATAGATGTCATATAATTATGCAATAATTGTATGAGTTAAATTCGCATTGTTAATAATTTACCAAGACGATTCGGTTATTATCTGTAGTTTGATATTCGCATTCCGTAATTAGTTCGTCACCTGGGAAGATTGTAAGTTCTTCTTTTAAAGCACGACTTTGTTGGTAATTGAAATCGTAAAAGTCGTCCTAAATTAAGAATGTGCAATTTTATATTAATTAAATCTTAATTATAGAGTCACAGTTAAATCTTTAATGAGCTTGAATCGTTACCTTAGCAACCATAGGTAACTCAATTCCACCTCGAAAATGACGAAGCCTCAATTTTCTCATGCTAAGATGTCCATGTAACATCGTGTTGATCACTTTAATCCCCGTTTTTGGGATGGCCTATCAAAATGGAATAAGATTCAATAAACGTGATACTTAAACACAATAAAAATTAACGCAATTAAAAATCTTAATTAAAAATCACTCACCGCTTGTGTACATTCGGACGAACATATTCCATGTACAACAAAATTGGGTTGTTTTGGTGGTAAGAGAAGAAATGGCGTGATTCGATACCCCATCAACATCACAGAACCATCATTCTCACGCAATTTGTCAGTATAATAAATCTTCACACCGGATTTGTCGTGAACTTTGGAGAATACAAAGACACCAAAAATTAATTAAGAAGTTTTTTAATTGCGCGATATTTACCAAGTGGATATTATGTCTCTTACAAGTTCTTCTTGTTGGATTATCATAATGAACTTCCATCATGAAATAAGTGGCACCGCCGTGTATTTCGCCTAAAGGAGTTCCCACATGTTTTGGAAACATTTCACCTAAAATAACAAGACAAATGTCTTATTCATCACATCGCGATGAGATTGGAAATTTAAGTGCAAATATTTCGCAATAAACCTACCTTCTGATCCAGCAACCTTTTTTTTGTTTAAGGATATTAAGAATCATTCATTTGTATACTGATTAAGGAATACGATTTAATAAATGAAACTGTACAAAAAAACTTACCCAAACGAAGAGGAACGTGACACAATGAGCAGTCCATTCAGGTGGCATGTTTTTCGTGTAACATCGTCCTCCTTGATGATTTACGTGTTTTTCAAATACGCTTTCAGTTCCTCCATGCTCAGGAGGGATCATGCATTCGTAGAAGGTGATGTGGTGAACGTTGACACGGTTTTCTGGGGTGAGGATAGGTTTCCACTAACAAAAAATGTGCAAAGAAATTTAACGTTTAATATAAACAGAATTTACAAATGTTTAAAACTTACGCCAATCATGTGATGTTTTTTCTCGAGGTGAGGAAATTTGACAATTTTGCAGAAATAAGTTGTCTGTTCGTCCTCAATTGTCTATATCACAGAATATTTAGTGAAAACCAGACTAATTAAGGAAAGATTGAATTGACGCACATTATTCATGATCAATTCCCAAGATTTGAATCCTGGAAACTGATCTGGAGCTTCATCCGGAAACGCATCAGCAAAAGCGTCATCATGAATGAATACACTTTGAACTCCTCTTGTTTCCAACCCGTGCCAGGTCAGATTTTTCACAGTCTTGTTGTCTGGAGTTAGCGACGGGTTAGAATTTCCAAGGGCCCACATCATCCGCATTGTGTCATTCTAAATAAAACCAACAACAATTAATAATAATAATTAACCATTTTATTACACATCATCTTTAAAGTGTCTTAACTTACCCTAATTTCAATATCATCCTTATCACAGGTGAACCACCTCCTCCTAAATTTAATGGTTGTCGTCCCGTTCTCCACTTTTCCGGAAATCGCTTCATAATTCTGTTCCTTGTCCAAAACCGGGCTGTTTCCAACTCCGTGGAAATCCTGATTAAGTAATTAATTAATTCATTGTTATAAAAGAATGAGTATTATAATAAATAAGTAATTTTGCAATAACGCAATTAATATTTGCAGATTGCAGAACTCACCTTGATAACAACTTTTCCATCACTTTGGATCCATCCAATCGCCAAATCTGCGCCATTCATTCCACCATTTTCCGAAAATCCGAATCCCACATAACCTTTACTTTGTCCAGTAATTTGCACTTCCAGCCAAGGATTTGTTTTGTTATTATTGTTATTTACATCTGTAACACTTCTCCATTCTATTTTTATTTGTGGTGAGTCCAGATGGAATTGATGTGTGTAGGGAGGCTTGCCTTGTGACACTCTGCCTTCACAGGTAAGGGTGCAGGATAGAAAGAAGATAAGGGAAGTGATAATCAACATGATAAGCAGCAGCAACTGCTATATGCTACGTGTTGTGTTAGGAAGATGGGATGCAACTAAATGAATTGTACTTTTGTATGTATATCCACACTGTGGGACTGAAAGGCAGCTTTTTACATAGCTCGCGTGACTAAATTTAAAATAGTTTTGGATAGAAACAGAAAGGTTGAAGTTAACAAGTCAAGGTTATAGATTGTTCATGGAATGGGTGCATGTATAATGTATCTTAACTTCACTGCATTAGACAGAATGGCCCAAATTGAGTGTGAAGTAGTTATTTTGTTTACATAAAGTTAAGAAGGAAAGATGTTGAAAGATGTTTTTTTTAAATTTTAGGTACTTCGAATCAATTCCAGCATATTGTTGGACCAGTCAAGATTATTCCATGAAGTCCAACTGATAAGTTACACAATTGCAGAAGCTTGAGAGTTTGATTGTTATTTAAGACAAAATTGTCTGAATAACAACTAAACGTGTTACAGAAAAACAAAAATTTAGAAATAAACTGTATTACATACTTATCGTGAATTGTCCTCATCTCTCGAGTCAAATAATTATGGATGGACGCTTGACATGCTTACATTCATGAAAGCATGAAATAAATAGGATTCAATTAAGCACAATTATTATGTCTGGATATTCTGGTTGAACTGATGAGATGAACTGTATTGTAAGGGAAAATAGAAAAAATAAATGAGGAGGGCTGACATAATGTCGTTCTCAATGAACTTTGCTTCAACAATACATAATTAAAGCGTTTGCAATACTTCATTATTTTTGATCTCGCTGCTAACTTACCTAGCTCAACAATGAATGAAAGCGCATTTTAATTATTGATGAGGACATGTCGAGGTTCGAGAACTTAATTATGCCTGCAGCAGGAATGCAGGAATCCAACCGGTCTGTAGAGACAGACGCGAATTTAAATGCGTTCCCGTATCAATTGAACAAAAAAAAGATAGTTAAACAATGCAATGTGGAAGCGTGTATCCTGCAATGATGTCATTAATTTGTGGTTATGGAGCCTCTAAGTAAGTAAGGATTCTAATGCAAGTTTGCATAAAAACCGAATTATTGACATGCAAGCGTTCCAACGATTATTGTTTTGACACGTATCCTCCTCCTCAACGCGTATTAATAAATACGTGGCATACTTAGGCTATTTTTCATCCTCTATTGTTATGGATTGCAAACGCAGGCGAATAATCGAAATGGACTTATTGAAGTGCAATAAGTAGGTGAGCAAATAATGGAGGAGATTGTATTTGTGAATCAATCAAACTGATTTTAACTATGCATGTATGTTGAGGTTGGATTGCATCAGTAATACAATATTAATCAACGTGTCGTTAATATTTGTACACGTCGGTAACTACATATACAGCATGCTTAAACCGAATGTTAACCAAAATAATTTCAGATAACGTAACACTTATCTGACAATATTACACTGATTGATATCCCACTACGTGGTGGAAGGTTAGTATAAAAAGTTTGGCACTGTTGCAAAAAGTTATCATTACTATTTCTGCACACAATCAACTTGCAATGAAAACCACAGCATTTTTCTTGTCCTTCGTCGCTCTAGGGAGTGGCCAATGGTTCGCTAGCCCCCCTTTTTTTGCAACACAATATAGCAGTGTTGCCGGCGCACGTGGGATAATTGTCGACCCGGCTGGTGATCTGCTCGTTGTGGGGAGACGAATTAATGGTATTGCTGTAGTTTACGAGGTCGATAATGGCGATGGAACGATTGATGTGATTAATCAAAGGATAATTGCGGGCGATGATTTAAATCTTAATCATGGAGTGGCGTATTATAACGGTTATATTTATGCTGGGAGCCCATCCACGATTTACAGGTGGGTTGATTAATTTTCAGTTCATAACTGGCTTAATTGAGGCTGAAATTAATATTTTTTTTATTCAATTAGATGGCCATACACACCTGGAAACCGAACGGAAATTAATGTTGCAGCTGAAACCATAGTTGTCGGATTACCGACAGGAAATCATGACTCCCACGCCATAGTGTTTGACTCCTTGGGAAGATTGTATTGCAGTATTGGATCACTGAATAATATTGATATGAATTCAGATCGTGCAAAAATCTTGAGGTTTTCAATTTCTGGAAATTTGCCGGTTCAGTATATGGATGGCGAGGTAATAGATTGTTGCTAAAAGTTGGAAAGTTCAATTTTTGCAAATTTTTTAAACGCATTATTCACAGCTTTTTGCGGACGGCTTAAGAAATGAGGGTGGACTAGCTTTTGACTTTAATGGCGTTCTTCACGGTGTTGAAAATGGGGCAGATAATTTATTTCGGGAAGATATCGGCGGTAAATTAATTTTAATACTTTCAACAATACACGAAACGAAACAGATGCATTGATTAAATATATTATAATAACAACAGGCGACATCCATGACAAAAATCCTAGTGAAGAATTTAACCGCTTCGATCAAGGTAGAAAGAATTTCACAGTTCTTATTTTCTATCTTGTAGACAATCTTAATCTCTATGTTCTGCCTAATTTAGCCCTCGGAACGCATTATGGATACCCTTACTGCTTCAGTACTTACGATCTACCCGGGCACCCAGCCGGGACACAGTTTGCTTGGCCAACCTTTATGGATGATGGGATTCATGATGACAACTGGTGCAGAAATATGTCCAATGTGAGCACTGAAGTTTATTTCTGCAAGATGAACCAATCACAATTTATTGCAAAAATATTTGCAGAATCGCCGACCCATACTCAACATGGATGCGCACACAGCTCCCTTAGGATTCGACTTTTATTTAGGCCAGAACTGTGACAATGGTGGAGGAGCATTCCCCTGCAACATGACTGGGGACGCATTTGTCTCATTTCACGGCAGCTTGAATCGTTCTCCCTCTGCGGGATATCGGGTAGGATGGTTCCCTTTTCACGGTGCGGGAAATCCGACGGGACAAGATATCGATGTCTTAAGTGAGCTTGATGTCGCGGGTTGTGCGAATGGACCATGCCTTCGTGCGGTTGATGCTGTGTTCAATAAGAACGGACATTTGTTAATATCTGCGGATGAGAGTGGCATTATCGTCAGGGTGACGTACGCCATGCCGGGACCGGTTATTAGAAGAAGCATTAATAATTTGTGATTTGGCCATTTAGTTGTACAATTTCGCTAAATGCGAAATAAACTAATAACAAAGTCATAGTGTTATCTGTAACTCGGTACATATTTTAAAAAGTATTTCATTGGAATCCCATTCCGCATTGATTTGATTTCACAGATACAACAAATTCTAAATTTATCCACATTGGAAGCATAGATTTTAGCACGGTAGACCTGATTAACCCATACTTTCCTCTCATTCTCTGCAGAAATTCCCTTGACGCCGTAGAAGCATCCGAAATCACACAAACTGCAAAACATTTCCATCACAAAACCAATGCAAACTAGGCTGGACAACCAAAAACGAAGAAAATTGATGTTTTCATTCATCAAGATCAAACACTTAATCCAAAATTTCGTCATTTGCTTCTTTGTTGACTAATTAATTACATATTATCTAATTCAAAATGAGGCAGATATTACGGCCACATTTTTTATTGGGATAGTCGATGTATGTTTTTGTAAAAATGCTTGTCAAAATGATAATTCATCGATACCGGAGATGCAAATGAATGAATATATGATTATATATTTTATTTGTTTCTTCATCCAACTCCTCAATTTAAACTTTGATTTATATACATAGTTATTAGTAATAATCTAGTACTTATATTATGTATTGCATTTCATATCATGAGAAAAAGTGAATAATTTACAAATTGTGATAATAAATAGCAGTAATATATGATGACCAAGCTTTTAATTATCCTGTCTCTGCATTTCCAAGTAATGACTTTGGCGTTCATCTACCCTATATGACGACAGCGTTAGTTATCTCATTTCCAATGATGCTAGAAACACGTCAAATAAAAATTAGACATCAGATTCGTAATGCAACATCCATTGCTAATGTATATACTCACGTCGTCATGGTGATGATGTTCA
>JAQFZJ010000365.1:0-31199 GCA_034695645.1 Folsomia fimetaria
TGGCTGGTGGAATATGTAATGCGAGACATTTGTATCCATGCTAATCCATCCATCCATTAGCAATGATTTTAACTCGTGTAGTTGACAAAAACGAGAAAATAGAAAATCTATTCCCTCTTGATTGGCAGGTCAGCCAATGTAGCAAAGTTGCGTAGGAGAGAGAACACTTGAAAGTTGAGGGTTCGTTTGACTTAACTTTCTCGTTAAATGGGGACATGAAACGTGGTTGTTATTGTGCAATCATTTTTTGTCTGTCACATTGACAGTCACGTTTGACTAATTACATATTATGTGTAGGTTCACAATGAGATTGTGTTGTAATTTTGGTTATATAATTCCCATAATGTCCGCACGGAGAGAAAAGTTGGGGAAGTTGGGTAACATCTCAATTAAATCAGAAATTTCCATGTATTGGAGTGGAGCATTAATTATTTTGCATGTTTTGACTCTAGTCAATTCACTTGAAAATTAGAATGTCCAGTAGTATTCCAGCAGCCCATTCTAATTTGAATGTGCATCAAAGGATATTTATTAGATTAAATCAGCTTCAATCTAAAATAAATAACCATAAATATTTTTTCTGTGTAAGACTAAAGACTTCCTTCGTGGTCATACTTATTTTGTCTCGTAGTTATTATTTAGAAACAACTTATGAATTAAATAAATAAAAAATTTCAACCAGTTAAAGCCCGTATCATTCTTTTGTTTGTCGTACGGTGAACTCATTCAGGTTAGCATCTCTGCCAGCAACTAAAACCATCCTTGTTCGGTATAATCATTTTACTTGTGCTCTGGCGGTGGTTTTGTAATTTTATGCATGATATAAAATTATAAAATTGTTTTGATTCAATTTTTTTTATATTTTAAAATGGTTTTATATATATTATTATCAAATGGTCTATTCCATATCATCATTTGCCATTTAGTTAGGTGTCAGATAAAAATTGTTTGATAATCGATCCATTGTGTCATTGTCTAGCTTGCTGAATTCGCTTATCATTTTGAGCTGAGAGCAGTCAGATAATATATTATTAATTTACACAACCCTTCACAAATTAAATTTGTTTTGAAAGTTTACTCGGAATATCTACAAGTATTTCATGCGTCCAAAATATAACTTGCAAAGTTCAACTACCCAATCTTGAATTTTGAGAATTACTTTTACTGACATTAACTTCATTAACTTTATCCATTAAACCCATGAAATTGATTAAATGGTTTTTCGCCTTTCGTCTTAGAGAAGAAGCATTTCCTAAGATTTACACCTCCAATCATAAAATTTAAGGGCCGTAATAATTCAAATTGCTAAAATAAATCGGAGTAATAATCACAGCAACACAATTTTGGGAATGTAAATCAATTGTGCAATCAATTGTAATTCCTCAGAATTTACACGATCACAATTATTAATTCTCACCCAGAACTATTATCTATCACTAGTCCTTATCACGAGTTGATAACCACGTAGTTGCATAAAATGATACAAATCGATTTATATCTAGACTGTGAATGTTAACATTAAAATGTTGAAATTATATTATTATGCCTTACTTCCAAAGCAATGCGGTATCACGATGAATTATTATTCCACATTATTAAGCCATTTCCTGCTAATTTTTGTTTTCCCCGACAACTTTTGACTTATGTGTGTAAGCATTATTTTAATTATATTGACAAATAGAGTAATAAGATTAATGACTCAACTCGTGTCATTAATCGATTCGAACTTTGTTTGATGGCATTATTATCTCGGGATGTTTTATCCTCCCAAGTATTACGATGAAATAATAATATTGTTATTATTTTTAAACAATTTATTTCTGCAATTCAATATATTAACATGAAGCTTAATTCCGCATGACAAAACCGCGACAAGTGGAAAATACATGGTCATGTCGTTATTAAGTCACAAACTTTGCATAAACATATTATGCATCAGGATTTTACCGTAACTCAAGTCATGACCATTGACGCTCGTTTCAAGTATTTAATGACAACCTTGATAGGCAACATTAAGCATGATCCGGATGTGTGTGGATGTGTCCTGATAAATTAGACAGAGAACGGCTTTATCTTAATCTCACTATCTCTAATGTTCAATGTGGACAATGTTAAGCATAGTTTTTCAATTACTTTTTATCAGTCCCATGGCGCATTGTGTTACTTAAGCATTAAATTCCTCCCCCGAATTTAGAGTTAACGCAGTTGGATTCCAGTACTTGAAACGTTTACAAATGTAAATCAGTATGTCAGCCCAGCCCGGTTCAAAAGCTGAAGGAAAACGCAAGTCGAAAAAGTCAGGATGGAATTGGTGTAGCCGTGATTTGTCGGACGATGAGAATATAATTATTGAAAATTTAAACGTCCACTGTGTTACAATTCCTCAAAGTACAACAGATATTGGGGCAAGTACAAGAAATACTTTGCTTTGGTGGGGCGGCCAACGTAGAACGGTAACGGAGCCGATACTACCACAAAAGATTGAATTCATCCTCCCCTCGGAAATCAAACAAAGTAAATAAACTACAATTTTTATGTTTGCATTTTATAAAAATGTCTTTCCTCATATTTAAAGTCACCGGTGTCGACTCCAATTTACTGTTTCTTCTTGACGATGGATCACTTTGGATGCAAGGTTTGTGTTTTGAGAGTAAAAGTTTTACACAAAAATTAAATATTTGAATTGGTTGATTGCTGTATTAAAAAATAGAGACAAAGGACGGAATTATAACTACAGACTTAAATAGAGTGGAAGGATTCGGAGAGTCTCCCCTTGAAATGGTGGCAGGTGGCGAAAATCATACTTTGGCCGTCGATAAGGCCGGACTTTTATGGAGCTGGGGTTCCAACAAATGGGGACAATTGGGCTTGGGTAAAACGCCAGAGGAATGCCAATCCGTATCAAAGCCACAACTTGTCCTCAATACGGCCGCAATGGTGGGAATATTTCGTATATTTATATCTTCAGGCTTGTTTATGCTTCACTTTTCACTTTATATAAAAGGTTTTATATAAAATTGAGTTTTTCCAGGTGGTGATTCAAGTTTCTGTTGGAAATGAGCACTCAGTTGTATTGACGGACCTCGGAAATATTTACCTTTGTGGATCTAATGAATGTAAAATAAATACTAAAATCAATCTTTATAAGAATAATTTTTGTACGACGTCTTTAGACGGACAACTTGGCGTGCCTAAAGAACTCATAAGTCACTCTATTACATTCTTCCAAGTAGTCGATTGTGTGGGAATCCCCTGGGGATGTATTTCGTCTGGTAGGTGCAGTAGTGAAATGATGCAAGGTTCATTTGTTTAGGAACGGGTTCTTTTTCGTAGGAGGATACCATTCATTGGCACTCTCGGTAGATGGCGATGTTGCACTTTGGGGCAGAAATGGCGATGGACAACTGTTGCTTGAAGAATGTCCATACATTGATAGTTGGATCACAATTACACCTAACCTACGAGACCTGGATACCTTCCGGTATTTGGCTTGTGGAGATAAACACACCGCGTTTATTACAAAGGTTTGTTACGCCTGAGATTAATCGGAAGTCTCTTTGGTTCACTCAAATAGGCTCCCTTAAGTTAAGTTAATCGGTTAAAACGTTAACATTTTAACGCGGTGACGTCGTGCCCCCCGATTATGATTGGCTTATGTAGACAATAACCCACAAAATGACTACTCAACCCAGTCGGACCTCATGTGTTTAAAAGTGGTTGGAGAGAGAAAAAATGACTTAACTTTTCTATTCAACTTTCCGTTTCACAAAGGCTCAAATAAGCGATGAATTAATTTGATAATCTGTTAAATTTTAATTATTTAACGCACTGTAATTTGATTTGATTTTGATTTGATTGATTGATTTGACTTGACTTAAATATTTTATGCAGGAAGGCACCACAACTATTGTGGGAGACAATCATCATGGCCAAAGGGACGCCGTTTGGGACCAAGGAAAAGAGATACAAATAGCCGCAGGAAGATGGCACACCTTAAGCCTCTCTTTTGAGGACGACGGTGCCCTCAAACTTTATTGCATGGGACTTATCATTGAACCAAATGTGGAAACCGAAGGAGAAATAAGACCCAAATCCACTCCTGTCACAATGCCTTCCGAGCTTACTATAAAGTCAATCCATGCAGCAGGATTGTTTTCTTTTGTCATAGTTTCAGACTCCCAAAAGGTTAACAGAATTGATTTTAGGGAATCATTCGGCGGTAGAAGGCAGCTAAGAGAACTTTCTGAGGGAACAATTACCCCCTATTTGGAGATTTCCCTCCCGTTGGAAGCAAGTATTAGGGAGGCTTTCATCGAACTTGTGACCGAACGGGGAATTTTGAATGGATCTTTCAGGGTAAAAGATCCATCAAGATGGGAGGAGATAGTTCAATCCAATCCCTGGATTAGGCGACATGTTCAGGCCTATGGAAACTTTGTAGATTTTACAGCTGTTGAAGAAACTGCAACAAAAGTAAAAGAGATACAAACCAAAAGCTTGAAAGCAAGTTTTGCTTATCGTATGCGTGAATTTGTCTCTGGGAACGACATGCCAACTCAACATAATCAGTTGACCTTGTACGCGTTTGTTCCCCTTTTGCTCGTAATGGATACTGCAGGTGAGGATAAAATCCAAATCGAAATCAAATACAAAAATTTAAACAAAAATATCTCGTAAAAATGTGCAGAGGACTGGATTGTCTTGTGCAGAACCCTGATGCCTCTACCTCCTCGTCTATGGAAATACGTGGTTAGCCTTATCTATAATTGCTACTCAACGGAACAGCTGGAAGAAATCGTAAAAAGTCTTAGGGGGACACTCATTGCGATTTTAGTCTATCAGAGGAATAAATGGGTCGACTTGGCACGAGTAGCTGAAAATCAAAACAGGAATCCACCACGGGTTCATTTTTATTTATCAATCTGCTTAAAGTGTGTTTTTAGTTTGGAGAGTATGGTGGAAGGTGCAATTGTGGTAGCATACTTTGTAATTTTTAATTATTTTTTATTTTGAATAAATTGGCGACACCGCCCAGTGATATAAAAAAAGTTAAAAATCTGCTTAAAATAACTCTATTAATATGAATTTATTACCCCTTATTTAAAAATTAACAGTTCAATTTACCCGGAGTACTCAAAGGTGTTTTCTGTTTGTTGGGAGTACTATTTAGAGAAAATAGACGGCACGAGCGGTTAAATCCAAAAGCATTTCAGTTAAACAATATTGAATTATTGGTAAAAAAATGTCATGTTTCTTCACACTCATTATTTATTTAAACAAATCCGGCCCAATTTAATAGGTAGATTTGAAAGAAGATTATATTGATTGGTTTCGCGCGGAAGCAAATACAAATTACTGTTTCAAGTTTGACATTGAGACTCCTTACTTCTTGTGTCACTTTATGTATCTGTTTGACGGCGTGGCGAAAGCAGAACTACTTAAAGTACTTAAAGCAGAAAATGAATCATGTTTGTGACATACTAAACGTTTGTTTTTCCCAACTAGGCCGAACAATACATAAAAATGGTGGAGGCGACAATATTGTCCCGGATGTTCAAACCTGATAAGCAAAACGAGTTCATTATAAGTGTCAATAGAGACAACTTGTTGCAGGACGCCGTGAACCAAATCACAAAATATAATCCAATCGATTTCCATAAACCTTTAAGGGTAACGGCAAAATGTAAAATTAAATCTTGTTATAAGGAGACAGCTAATTTCTCACTTCAGGTCCACTTTATTGGAGAGGAAGCCCAAGACGCTGGAGGTGTCAGGAAAGAATTTTTTCTTCTCTTGGTGCGTCAAATATTTGATTATGGCGCCACACGGAAATTACTAGACCGGAACGAGGAGAGTGGTCTCTTTTGGTTTAACGAGCAGGACGAAACGATACACTCATCTGTGGGAGACAACCAAGATATCCCATTTTGTTGGATTTTAGGTGTCGTATGCGGTTTAGCTATTTATAACTCGATCATAGTCACGCTACCATTCCCAACTGTGATTTATAAAAAGCTGCTGCAAGAAGATAAAACTACTGACAGCAACGTAGTCAAGATTGAACTCGATGAAGAACAAGAGAAAGAAAGAAATGCTGTAATTAGCGTACCCGAAGAAAGTGAAGAACCTGTAAATGCACCTAAGAAGCAAGACCCTGATGAAAACGAAAGAGACGAATTACTTGATAAACCGGAGCACACTGGAAATAGCGATAGAGTTAATAACGACGAAAACAACAATGAGGAAGACCGGATAAAAAATGAAGAATCTGTTCAAATGGAAAGACAAAAGCAATTGGACACGATCGAACAAAAACTAGGGAACAAGGAATTGCACGACGTAATCATTACCATTGACGTAGATGATATAACTCAGCTTTCTCCAACTGTCGGCAAATCCTTGAGAAGTTTGTTGGATTATGAGTAAGCTAGGTTTGAAATGATTTTGTGAATCGATATTGATAACAATCTTTCCAGAGGAGCCGATTTTGAACAAGTCTTTGACTTAAATTTTGAAATTGCTTACCAAAAGTCGGACAATGCGGTTGAAACCATTGAACTGAAACCGAATGGTGGAAATATTCCAGTAACACAAGACAACAAAAAGGAATATGTCGACCTTTACGTGGACAATTGGCTAAACAAAAGGGTTGCAAAATCTTTCTCAGAGTTCAGGAAAGGTTTTCTGCACACATTCCAAGGCAGCAATATCATCAAGCTATTTACGCCGGAGGAGTTGCAGGAAACAGTAAAATTATAAAAAAATAACTGGCGCCCTGATCAAGTTTAAATTTTGTTTAACTATTTTGAAGATAATTGGGAATGAAAATTACGAATGGGACAAACTGGAGGAAGGGAGCATGCATAGGCTTCCGTATACACCAGATCATCCCGCGATCGTCATGTTCTGGGACGTTTTTCATATGGAGTTTACAATTCCACAAAAGATACAATTTCTACTCTTTCTTACGGGTAGCGACAGAATTCCCATTGCTGGCACAGGAGGGATTAAAGTTAGTTTAGTGATACAATTTAATTTTAGAGGATCAAATTTTACTATAGCTTCTCCCCATTAGATTTTGTTTCAACCAAGTGAGAAGGGACCTTTTGCTTTGCCGGTGGCGCATACCTGTTTCAATCTTCTGGATCTACCAGAGTACACATGTAGAGAGACAATGGTGGAGAAATTGCTGCTCGCAATCGCGCATTCGGAAGGATTTGAACTTGTGTAATTTTATTACCATAAACATTCGGTATCCCGATTTGTTATTTGACATATCAAGTTGACATCAATCTTTACTTGAGTATTTCTTTTATTGGAGATTAAAAACCTATTCTGCACTTGAATTTGATTAAGAACTGCCTTATTTTAAAATAAGGAAATAAGTAAAATACCGTTTGCGTCACTTTCATCAGGTTTCAAAAATTGAAAAAAATATATGCTTAGATTTAAATACTGAGCATATAAAACTAAGTTTTCGAAAAAAATTTTAATTTCAAAATTTTCTCACCGGTTTCGAATTTGAAAGTATTTCAAAAACCTCAAAATTTTTTAATTGAAAAATTCGCGCAAAGTAGGATTTTTATATTGCTAAGTATCAAATTCTAAACATATATGTTTTTTAATTTTGAAATCGCGCCAAAACTCAAAAATCTGCCAAAATGAACGTGAACCTAACCAATATCTCTAATATATCTGATAAACATAAATTAAATTCGGCATTTCATTTGAAAATTTTCAGATATATGCCATTTTGGGTAATGACATATTTCATAAACTATGAAGTGTTGTTCTTATGAAAATTCTGCAATATACCCACATCTATTTGCTCATGCAATATTCAAGTTTTTATAAAGGCTCCCATAATACGCTTCATATGCAAATGGCACTTTCTCAAAAAGCGAGCACTATTACTACTTAAAATCGGAGAAAGTGGACTAGCATAAACCTTGTGAAAGAGATGCAAACGGTATTTTACTTATTTCCTTATTTTAAAATCAGGCAGTTCTTAATCAAATTCAAGTGCAGGTTTTTAATCTATAATAAAAGAAATACTCAAGTAAAGATTGATGTCAACTTGATATGTCAAACAACAAACCGGGATACCGAATATACGATTATATTATTACTACTATGAATCTTAGGAATTTTTGTCTTTGTAGTCTGTGTTAAATTACGGTTATGGGACGTACCCAGTGAATGCGTATAATTTGCGTCGGAGATATCAATATAAAAATTCAAACCTTCAAAATAAGATACGTAGCATGGACATCACAACAAAACAGGACAAAATGCAAGCTAATGGGACAGGGAATTTTCTAATAATCATCCATAAGAATAGTTTTTTAGTGGTGGCATTTAGTATTAATGGGTTCGAATACAATTACAACCCCTGTTGCAATTTAAAACAATTTTAATAAATAGATTGGATTTCTCGGTAACCATGGACTATTTACAAAGTTTTACAACATGAACATCACATGGCGACCTAATACTTTCGGATTTGCGTCTAACCAACGTAACACCCCAAAAGACAACGAGGAAGCTTCAATATTTTTACAGATAATCGCAGAGTAACTTAGTCTGCAACTGTTAGTAAGTATTTCCCATTATATCCCAGTATGTCCCATTTAATTAGAACATTCCAAAACTTTTCTCATAATATTACGCTTGTTTATCTCGACGGCGGAAACGTTACGATCTCCACTTGCCCCAAATTCAACATGCTTCTACATCTCATTCTTTCTCAAACGCTCATAGCCTTTGAGCAGTGCACCAATTTCCGGTGGCACTCAATAATTGAGTTGAATAATAATTATTAACCATATTCAACTTTACTACACGTTTCAAAGATCTTGCGGAATATATAATTCCTCTAAATTCCCAAACGGATACTATTTGGACGCTTCAATCATCCAAAAATAATTATAAAACTACGCTTCTGCCTATCCAACCAACAATTGACTTTGCGAACACTGACTGCACTATAAACTTCCTCCAGCATTTAGAAGGACTGGATTGTGTTATTTTATGTTCCGAAATAACGTCACCTATCGCAACTACCGGCACTCAACGTATCTCATTTACCGCGAAACTGTTCCAAGTGCGTACTTCCTAATTCGGAAACAAAACACAACCCCATCTCGGGTTTTGTTTATATGGAGTCATAGAAGCTCCTTTAATCCTATTCTTGTACTTTTATGTCCTATCTGCACGAAAACAAGGATCATTTTGCAATTGTCAGATGTCTCGTGGTTTAGGGGATCTAACTTTGTTTAACTTTCGAGACAAGTGGATACCTAAATTTCGGATATTATCACCAACGCTACAGTCTGGTCGGAAGCTGGTCTGTCGCAATAGCTCCAGTAATATAATTCACTTCCATTACATAGCAAGCCTATGCGGGGATAAATTTGAGCCAGAGCTTCTCGCGGAAAAATAGAACTTTACCATTATTTATTCTTTGGAGTATGAGGAAGTATATTTTCAAAGCAAATATGGTAACATGTTAATAGAGATTGCAAAATCATTCTACCAGTATAAGGACCACTACCATCACTTCGTTAGAATTGCTGGAGGCCGATTGGTTCAAGGGCACTCTCGTCCCTACATTTACATCCGTCAGCTTTCTCGTATCTGTCGCTCCTTCCGTCATCCCGAACCTGATGAACGAAATCGCCCCGATGCATGGCAAAACTGCGGATATTCAAGATTAAACAAACAAACAAACAATTTAAAGATTCAATTTTTCTTAGATATCGGCCATATAAAGGATTCCCCCATAGGGAACAATTTGTTAGAAATTACGATCCGCCTAACGATCGTATTCTTTCCTATAATCGTCCCCGTCGTCGCACCGACAGTGGTTCACCTGGATTTGGATCCACTCGGGGTCGTCATGGGCATCCCAGCGAATTCGGCCCATTGTATTGGAAATATTCGGCAAGGCGGCAGCGTTTCGGCCGAATCTGCCGACTTGGTCCCGTTATTCTGCCCGAATTCTACACGCGAAAAAAATTCATGAAAGCTTGCTCCTTTTGAAAAGCGGATATGAGAATGCAAGCCGAGTTTGGCCCGAAACAAAGTAGAGAATTCGCCACTAGCGCATCTAACGGTGCATGGTGGAATTTCTCTCCCTGCCGCTCATTCAACTCAGCCACACGTTCACTGCTGTCTGTTTTTCCGTTAAATTTCTTAAAAGTAATTCCAAAATGGATAGTTATTCAGTAGTAGAATTCATAGAGGATTTATCGATTGCCGTTGTATCCTCATCGTGGTTGGACGACACTAAAACAATTTGTCGGTGTCCTACAACTGTGGGGCTCAAAATCGGCAAGTTTGTAATTACGCATAAATCTCCAGAAGATAATTGGGCATCGTATCCATGTATTGTAAAAAAAGTCGCAGGTAAAGTTAATTATTTAGCTGGTGTTATTGTTATCTTAATGAAGAAATATATTTAAAAAATTTACTTGCAGATGATTTCATTCAAGCCAGGACATTATGTGCGTACTTGGAAAATCACTCGGCCCTTGAGTCCGCCGACGACGGCGGGGATGGCAGCTTACGTCAAACACGTCGCAAAAAAAGAAACAATTACTCCCAACAGTCGTCAAGGAGTCATCAGGAAGTGAGGAGGAAGGTCGTCCAGAACAAATAAGAATTGAAATTCCTCACTCATCTTTTGTCCTTCCAATTGGCAAGAAAAGTCTCCCTCCACCACTGATTAAAACAATATTTAATCAAGCAGGTACAACCCTACGCCTAATACTTTATTAAATAGTAAATTACACATTGGCCATATTACTGCGTTTGATTTTATATTATTATTATTATTTATTCCATATTTGACATAACATCAGCCCAATCAATACAAGATGTTCACGATAAATAATTTAAATTTTTAAGATAGGAAAATGTTTGAGATAGGATATCTCCCACTATAACCCAGGCAAGGCAATGCACGGCAGAGATTATGGAGGATTAGCATGGGGAGGGCATGCCGGTATCCAGATGAGGCTGGCTGGTGCCACAAAGACGGGAGTGAACCGAGCAAGGAGTTGGCGGGGCGTCCACTGATCACGTATGCCCTTTCGGACCGTGTCCCCTTGAGGCCAAGCGACGCCCATTGCCTCCTCCCCCCGGAGACAGCAAAACTGGGTCATGGGACCCCCCGTAGACCCAGCTCGTTGCCCCCCGCCAGCGTGAACCACCCTCACTCCCCCGACAGACTCCCCACGGTCACCCCCCCAATGTACCGCAACACTACCTCACCTGGGGAGTCCATCCGTCGCACATCCGAGCAAAGTCCAGGTACACACTTTCACGGTGGAGAGGTTGGCGGCTAGTCGTTGCTGGTGGGTGTGGCAGGCGAGGAGACAAGGGGGTTGCCAGGTGGAGGGTGTGAGTGGACGAGATTCACATTGGTGACTTTCCACCCTAGACCTCCTCTTCTTGACCTCCACATCAGCCCCATTAACCCAGGGATTCCAAGTCTTGGGCTAAAGTGAGGAGAGCAGGATTCGAGTGTGTTGCTCGGATGACGAACGGAATGGAACTCAGACAGGGTTTTTTACAAGAGATAACATTCGTCTATTAAATATTTTTTTTTTATGCTTTGATCATTCTTACGATATAGCCGCAGCTCTCATCGTTACCAGGCCTTAACTATGGGGGTCCAGGAACCTTCGACTGGACCGCCCGCAACAGGGGAGGGGGTATGCCCTCACGACTGGTTGTGGTATTAGGAAAAACCCTTTCGGGAAAACCCCCACACCGGGAATCGAACCCCGGCCCATTTGGCACCAGCCGCCAGGCATGGTAAACGAGTCTCGCAATTATATTGCGAGTGCTGCGTAGTTAGCCACTCGACCATCCTGCCATGCCCTTCGTCTATTAAATATATGCCATCTTTACGAGAAATATGCACATTTGTTGATGTTTCGAAATGAACTAATTTTTATTCTCAATGGATATTAAATTTTTTACACAATCCGCAAAATTCTTACTGGATTTTAATAACTGTACAAGCCCTAAAAGTTTGTTGTTCCTCATAACCCATTACACCCAGATGCATTCACAGGTCGCCGACTCGTCGCAAGTTCCCCAATTTTGAATACACCGCCAATGTACTCGCATCCGAATCGTAACTGTATATTAAATACAACGCAACAAACGTATCCAAGGCTTTTGTTAGGTACATCCCATATTCGCTAATATCAGCCCAATATCCACACGATATATATGAGAACATCGACACACAATCGGAAACCCATAATTGCATTAATATTCGCAACCAATTCTATCACAACATTATAAGCGGCAGAAAAGTCATCGAGTTTCATTTCGATATCAAGTCTCCCAAAGACTTCACCTGGTTATGATTGCATTTTGCCAATTTCTCTCATTATCTCCGCCACAGCTATTTTGTATATCTTTACAAAGAATAGAAATCACGCACTCAAAAATATGTGAGTGTAATCAAAATAGTGGTAGAAAGCTTCCGCAAAGAAGGAATCGTAGTCCAGCGATTCTTTAAATTCAGGCCTTGACATCTTAAGAATTTCCTGTACGAGGAAGTCTGTAAAAGGCAGCGTCACCATGGCATGAATGAGAAAAAAAGATGAACGGATAAAAAGTTTTCGAGCTTATGTTCGAAAAAGCTCTAGCTGTCTCAGGCCACCCAAATAAAAAAATGTTGGGTGTTGGGTAAAATTCAATACAAATAGCAATATGGTTTTTTTTTAAATATAGGACACCTAATTACTGCGAACAATATTATAATAATTATTACTGTGTATCAGACGTCATTCTTCAAGGGCGCGAACGGAGATTATTGCACGGCTGAAGTATACCTCAAAACGTCTCAGTAAATCCGAATATTCTCTTTTCCCTTCTTCCATCTCCTCCTGTTCTAAAGCCAACACAATTGATATTTTTTTAACAGAATCAAACTTCACTGTCCCAAGTTCCATCAGATCCATATTGGAATCAGTACACCATCCAGGAAAAAAGCCATGACAGAACTGCCGCAAATACTCGTAATTTTGAGTATAGAGCTCAACAACTTTCAACTTTGGGAATGCACCTCCCTCCATTGCTACAATCGGTCGCCGATTAGTAGGTGTAACAAAATTTTCATCCTCGTAAGATTCCATTGCATCCTCCCACATGAATTTAATGCCTGAATTTCAAATTTATAAATATTATTTCATAAAATATAATATGATAAAAAAATTTGTGGAATGAGGCCTACACAATTCATCTAACTTTGGCATCACAGGAAGATGTAAATAAATTGTAGTCTCTTCATCCTTAAGAATGTGATAGCAGTCTAGTTTTAAGTGGGTCAGGTTCGCTCTACACTTTTCCAAAATCGCCCTGACAACCATTACTTGGGATGTAAAGGCTTCCACTAAATCTGCATCACCTTCATCAAATTTAATTGGAATTATAACGTTTGTCCAAAACCTTTTTAAGCCGGGAAAGTTATAATTTAATAGGAAGCGATGGTCTACTCCTCCAACGTGATACTTTAGTTCTTGTAGCATTTCCAGGCGACCATGAAAGTTGACCAGTTCCTTTAAAAATATATTCTTAGCATTTGGTTGCCCATGGAAAAATAGGGAGGAAAGGTTTGGAGTCGCTTTTATTATTTTTCGAAAAAGGGTTGACAACACGCTATCCGGACAGTTGAATGGATGACCAGCTATTCTGAGCGTTTTCAGTTCAGGCAGCAGCGGAATATTCTGGAGAGTTGAGACAGAATTCATGAAATTCTCGTTGGTAGCCAGGACCATTCCGTCGGTACGTCGGTGACCTATTCGGATACTTACATCTTCGATACTTCCTGACAGTTGAAAAATTTCATCGTAAATTTTCGTCATTCTCCTGTAATAAAGGAACGAATGATATTCCATGAATTATTATTTTGCTATATTTATTTACCCAACAAGAGTGACGTGCAGCTTAATTACCAGAATGCTATTGGCAACCTTTCTAAGATTTTGCACAAGTTGAGTAGCCTCGTCAGTTTCTGTAATTCTCCAAATCTGTGACAAATCTGCATGAATAAGTTTCCCGAACCGGTTCTTCTGCTTCCAAATTGTATTGGAAAACATTTCAACAAACTCTGCCAGGGTATTTGTGCACACACATATTTTGGACTTGTTATTTATATAAGGACAGGCTTCCTTAAACCACTCACTGTTTACCACGGAACAATTTTTCAAATCCCGCAAGCCCAAGTAGAAAAAAATCCTATTCAGGATCTATGTTGAGCAATATATTTTATTCATATGTGTTCACATTTGTATTTAATGCAATAAATAATATCATACGTACCAAAGTATTTGACAGAACTGCATCACTGAAACTCATCGTACTTTTATAGTTGGTATTCTTAACTGTTCGATTATTCGTAAAATTCTTGGGTGGCACCAATTTTTTAAAAGTGGTTATTTTGCAATTGATTTGAATATTCGTATCTATTAATTGTTATAAAATGAACTTTATTTTACAATTTCTTAGTTTATTTTAATTATTTTGTGGGATGTGGATCATCTGTGTTATTAAATGGTTCATAGTTTAGTTGACATACAATCACGAAAAGTAAAGTCCAAATAAGTAATGAAGCCTCGAATTGAACTTTGGATCAACGCAATTGACACTGACTTACACACATACACAACACGTGATATTTATCACATTATCACGTGATAGGTATTTATGAGTTGACGAAAGCTGTGCTTTTATCTTCATTATGTACGTATCACAAAGCATAGATGGTCAACTACATTGTAAGAGGATGTATCAATAAGTAACTTTATGTATGCTTCTAAAATAAGGCAGGAAGTTGAAACTTCGTTAATTCGTTACCCAAACACAGTAAGAAAAGAGCTCAACTTTTCGAAAAGTAAAAACCAAAATAACTTTATGTGATGTAAAACTTGGCCACCACATAGATGCATGCTCACTCCGTCTCTGTACTCTCGCTAACAAAGATATACTCTCTCAGCTCGCGTCCTTTCTTCCATATGATAGGTCATGTAAAGTATGTACTGTAACCATATTTGAGGTAAAAAATGTTATACCCTGAGCATAGCATGTATAGACTAGTAAAGTCGTGTAGGGTAAATAATAGTTCATGTGCCGACATGGTACGCTTCATGTAATATGACGTTCGAAAATATACCCTACATCGGTCACCCTAACTCCACGTAGACCAGTTCGGAATTGGGCGGCAATTGGACGACTCGACTTTTTTTTTGCATGTTACCACACCAGCATCCCACACAAGCAGGCAATACGCTGGGGGTGATGACAGCACCTCGGCTTGGCAAAGGGGGAAAAGCGAGAAAAACCCCAATGCAGACACTGGGAATTGAACCCAGAGCCCCTTATTAAGCCCGCTCAGGCAGACGCAACCCAAAGGCCCAGGCTGGCACGAAGCCACCTGCGCTACGTCACCGTCCCCATTTCACCATTTTCTCGGCGTGGTCAGTCAGTCTTGTCCTAACGGAACCTAACGGACTCTTCTTTATTTCAAAAAATTAAAATTAATGGTAAGTTTTATAACTGTTTAAATATAAATAAGTATATTTATGTATTTGAAATGTGAATTTGTCTAATTAGCATTTTTGTTAACTTTTAGATTGCAAATCAACGGGGACACACTTTTACATCTTTAGAAGGACCATCAAAAATTAACAAAAAAATTAATCCCACCAATTGAAGTTTCTGAAGGCTGTCCAGAAATTGTACATATATTATGTGTTAAGATACTTTATCAGTTTATTACCTGTGTAATATAATAATTATTTTTTTAAGGTTAGGATTTGAGTGTAAGACTCCTGGGTAGTCAGCTTTTTTTGTGAATTTGTGTAATCAATTAAACTCTGCGAATATATCTCTTTATCGTGAAATAAATAAATAAGTTATAATTATTAATTTAACCAATTTGTTTACATTTCAAGAATAAAAGTTGAAAAGTGTATTTACTTGATATGAACTAAATTTGCATACTTCATATAAACCAATAAATAGTATCATATAGAGTATGTAGAGTATGTGTCTAAACTACCCCACGGCAGGGTTTCATGATACAACGTCATCTAGGGTAGCGTTGCCTACTCCATATTTTGCGAGCGTGGTACCAGTGCGAGAGTAAAGTGCGTAATCCCGTGCTCATTTTTCCTTCTTTTACCCGATGTAGGGGCAAATCACTTTCTACTTCGTGCAAAGTTATTTTTACCCTGTCTGGTACATTAACTTCTTACTGTGTACACTACATATCTCACATACCAAAACCGAAGATAACCCGATTATTCATTCGTTCGCATTCTTTGCTCAAAGTCATATCTCGCAAGTTAAAATGGAATTTAACAAAATTGAGATCCATTCCACCATTCCGTTTTTTACACTACAGGGTGAATCAGTTACAGAAATTGTTTAAAAAAAGTTAAGGTTAAAAAAATTCAGAGAGTTTATGGTGAAAGTACTCTTTCCGATCAAACTGTTTACAAATGGGTCACCGACTTTATGGGCAGCAGAGAAAATGTGGAGAGCGAGGCTCGACCGTGTCGGCCAATTTTGTATACTGATGACTTCATGTGTCAGACAATATAGCAGTTTTCGACCCAGGCTACGCTCATTATAATTCACAAAATAGTCAGTGACGTGAATATGTCGTGTGGTAGTGCGACCTTCGTGCTACATTAAAAACTTGGGCTCTACAAGCTTTCGTCTCTTCGGGTTCCACCGGGCCCGTTCTGACTATAGGCAAGCTACCCAAGCTGCACGAACCGAGATAGACTCGAGTTTTTTTGGTGTCCCCGGTGTCAAACTGGTTTTTGGTATTTTTTCTGTAAAAGTCACGAGTCATTTTCGTATTCGTGGGTACGAAAAATGCTCTCACTCAGGAACTCGTGTTTAATCCCTATTTTTCTCATATCTGAAAATACGTGTTCAAATTTTGTATTGACACGGGTTCAACCCGTGCTAAATTCGTTCCATCAGAGCAAAGGCTATACCGCGCGATGATTCTCATGCCAATTTCGCCCAGTTTAAACACTCTCAGTCGTGGCGAAAGATGGACGGAGCACGGACACGAAAATTTCAACGTAGCGGACGCCAAGCAATACGAGATTTCAAATTAATTTCAAATCGAGATTTCAAATTCATTTCAAATTCTTCCCCCACAAGTGACAATAATTGTTCAAATAATGTGCCACAGCTTCCAGTACTAGAGACCTCAGATAACGATAATTTTTCGGACAACAACAGTGACACAAGATCAGAGGTCTCATTAGATGGTGCCGAATCTAGTGTTAGCAACTTATCCGAAGCAGAAAATACAACCAAAACTGAAGAAAGTTTAAAATTGTGGGCTGTCCAACATAACATTACATGTAGTGCACTGGGTGATCTTTTACAAATATTAGGACGACATCCCTGCTTTGAGTTACCTAAAGATCCGAGGACTTTTTTAAGCACGCCCAGATCTACACCTATAACTGACGTTCCCCCAGGGACCTATATTCACTTCCCTTGGATTTCATCTATCTCCAAACTTGGGACAAAGTATAATTGTGTTTCTAAGTGCTTCAAACTTTTAATAAACATTGACGGAATTCCGATCTATCGCGATTCAAAAAAACAATTTTGGCCCATTCTTGGGAAAATAGTGGGTGAGTTTTACGATAGGGAAGTAATTGTAATAGGGATATATTCTGGGGACAAAAAACCAACTAATGTGAACGTATTTCTCGATAAATTTGTGAACGAATTTATCAGCATTAAGCAGGACTATGAATTTCATTTTACAATTGCTTCATTGATTTGTGATTTACCAGCCAGAGCATATGCACTTGGGATAAAAGGACACAGTGGGTTTTACTCGTGTGGGAAGTGTGATATCAAGGGCGAGTACTATTCGAACCGAGTAATTTTTCCGGCCGGGCGTTATAACGAGAGAACTGACCGAGCTTTCCGAGAAAAACTTAATCGTGGCCATCATAATCAAGAGTCTATAGTGGAGTTGCTTCCGTTGGACTTGGTGAAAGATGTACCATGTGAGTACATGCATCTCGTCTGCCTTGGTGTTACGAAAAAGATATTGGGACTTTTTGTAAAAGGGAAAAAGTGTCCTGCCCGACTCAGACCTCATCAGTTAAGCGAAATTTCAGAGTTTCTGCAAGAAATTCAACCACGAATCCCAAACGAATTTGTAAGAAAACCACGCCCCCTGGATGACTTGGACAATTGGAAAGCTACAGAATTCCGACAGTTTCTTCTGTATAGTGGCCCCGTAATTTTGGAGAAAGTTTTATCGCCAGGGCTCTACCAACATTTTTTGTGCCTACACATCGCTGTGTCGTTACTGGTAAACAAAAACACATATCTCTCTCACAACGTTTATGCTCACGAATTGTTGCAATACTTTGTGGATCACTTTGCTTTCTATTATGGGAAAGAAAACTGTGCTCATAACATCCATAGTTTAACTCACTTGGCCGAAGATTCCGTCCGCCACGGTCCCCTCGACGATTTCAGTGCATTCCCCTTCGAAAATAAACTTCAATACATTAAAAAACGTATCAGATCCACCGCTTTGCCACTTCAGCAAGTACACCGGCGTCTGTGTGAGCGAGAAAAACTGGAACTTTCAAAACTTCTTCCAATTGTTGTGACCAACCCAATATTCTCAAAACCAATCTACAACTGTGACACTTCCGCTGAGTCCTTTTTCAAAATTTCCAACTTTCACGGCTTCCTCCTCTCTGCAAAAATTGGTGATAATGTTTGTCAGTTAAACGACGGGTCTGTAGTCATTGTGAGATACTTTTCCAAGTGCGGGAATTCAAAATATATCAACGGTCAGAAATTCAAGCACGCAGAGGATTTTTTTACACTACCCTGCTCATCATCCCTGGTTGGTGCAAAACGTGTTTATAAATTAGGAAAAATTAAAAAAATTGACATTAACGCTGTTCATTCAAAGTGTGTGCTATTTCCGGTCGACAATAAGTTTATTTCGTATTCAGTAATTCATACCACAAATCCGTGATTTTGTACGATGGGCCAATTTGTAATTGTGCGGTTTAATGAGACTGATGAAGTGGAAATCGTTCCAACTACGTGGTTGTCAGAAGCAGAGAAAAAATGTTGGTGGCCCCCTTATAAAACTCCAGCTAAACAAGTAAAAGCCATCATTAAACCTGAAATACCGCTGTGTGGCACCTGGACATTGCATCAAGTGACTGTTTTGGGTGGATCTAAAAAAATTGGTAACGATCATCGCTTTTTACGTGTGTGTAATTGCATTACTTACAGCCTTTTTATTCCACAGGTGAGTACGAAGCTGCTAAAAAGTACTTGAGTCAAGCAATTGAAGAGACGGATCCTGAATTCCAAAGTGAGGGTGAAGCAACTTCTGGACGAGGTCAGAGGAAGAAAGTTGTGACCAGACTACCCCCACAGACGACTCAAAGCGACTCGGATGACGACACAGTCGGGGTTCCTAGTAACTCAAACGCCAGCCGACCAAAGTCAGATGTGGGATCGACGGAAATACCCCCTCCACCTCAGTATCTTGGTACGTCATTATTTATTACAATAACTTGGTGTGAATTTCTAATATAAATTTGACGACTGTTCTGTTAGTTTACTTGGATAATAAATCAACACGTGACGGCGCCGGTGACCTTAGTATTGTTGCACAAAAACAAGACGGTGGGAAAGGGACCGTGGAACCAAAGAACTCCAAGTTTGTCGTGCAGTCACACGTCCTTAAAACTCCAGACGAAGGAGAAAATGTGGAATTGGACTTTTCGTTGGATGAAGGCGAGAAAACAGGCGGATTTTCTGAGAAGAACAAGAAACCTGAAGGTATTTTATAAATTTATGAATCACACAAAGTTAATCATGTAAATGTGAATATTTCATAGAGTTCAAAACCTGGGTAATTCGAAGCAGAGCTCCCAGCCGACCAATTCTCGGCGGCGGCGGCGGCCAATTTTACCGATTTCATCGGCGGCGGCGCGCCGTTACACCCCCCGTCACACCCCCTCAATGTTAATAAGATAGGAGGCATTGACACTCGGCGGCGGCGGCGCCAAGTCGGCGGCTGGGAGCTCTGATTCGAAGCATGAATGTGATGAAGGCTCAATTGCGCAGCATCCAGGACAGTCTGGACGTTATTGTGGATAACATCGCCAAGGGCAGCGCGGTGACGGATGAACGGGACAATCCTATTCGCAATTTATTACCCCTTGATTCTGACGCAAACATGAAGGAAGTTGAGGACTCTTGCCGTGAATCTGCCGTACATCTATCATATTTGGTAATCAGCAGTTTTTTAGTAACATACATACTTGTATTAAATGTGACTGACCTATGTCTTATTGTGCAGAAAATT
Organism: Folsomia fimetaria; assembly: GCA_034695645.1. Lineage (NCBI taxonomy): Eukaryota > Metazoa > Arthropoda > Collembola > Entomobryomorpha > Isotomidae > Folsomia > Folsomia fimetaria. The sequence continues at coordinate 20,417 of JAQFZJ010000365.1, forward strand.
GAGCTACGACGTGGCATAAGTGGAAGCAAAACCGTAAATGTAGCTACACGACGAGTAATGGAAAAACTCTTGACTGATAACTTCGCAACTTCCTTCAATTGGATCGGATCTCGGGGAGAAAAATCAGGTTTCTCAAAATCCTGGCTGAAGAAGTTAGTTTTTGGTAAGTGACTACTTACGATAATATAATATGTATACTTCATTTTTAAATAAATAATAATATTTCAGACACTGTAACTGATATCCCGAAGTTGAAAAATGCGGATGAGACGGAAATGGCAGAGGCGATTAAAAATTGGTTGAAGAGCTCAAGAAAACGAATTGACGCTGCACAGTAAGTACCTTGAATTCTAACATGGATTTGATATTTTGCTAGTAGGATTTGATATTCATTTTTTACTGATTACAGGAAACAAATTGCAAAATCAACTCCCGCAGTTGCAGGACCATCCACAACAATGGCAGCGATAACTGATTGAATTTAGAATTAGTGAAATTTACTTAATGCAAATTTTTTTCTGATTTTGTTTAGTAATGATTAGAATATCATATTGTTGTTTTGTTACGAACTTAATAAAATAACTGCATAATAAATAGTGAGGCAACTTGAGACAATATTTTTGATATTTGTAACACGGCAATAACACGAAATCTACACCAAACATTCACGAGAACAATACGGGCATATCTCGTGTTTACGTTCAAAATTCGGTTCTGTGGAACGTGTTTAGCACGAGTTTAATTGTTCAGGAGTCGCGACAAACACCCCCAGTTTAACACCCGCTCAACCCTCTAATTCACACGTATCTGACACGATATCTGGGGTCACCAAATTCGTGATAAACTGGTTTCTATCTCGTGTTTGTGCAGACTGGGTAAGTAATTGCTGGGGCGCCAACAAAATTTTGAAATTTTTGAAATATTTTCAAATTCGAAACCGGTGAGAAAATTTTGAAATTTAAAATTTTGAAATTTTTCGAAAATTTAGTTTTTTGTTGCTGAGTATGTAATTCTAAGTATATGTTTTTCAATTTTTGAAATCGCGCCCAAAACCAAAATTATAGCATTTCGAAAATCCGCAATTTTCGCTATAAAAAAATGTGAAATGCCCGCCAAACGGTCAAAATAGAGCATTGAGAGAAACGTAAAAATATAAGTCTGCTTATTTGAGGGTACGAACAAATTAAAATTAGTCCCATCAAAATCTTGGAGTTACGCGTTGTGCACTCGCATTGTAAGTTGTGGCTCTAATTTTGTTACAAAAATAGATCATACAGCGATGCACATTGTCGTAAATAAATTATTTTGCGGCATCAATTCACGTGATGTCAAAACCTGATAAATTTATATATTTTTGGAGTCTATGGGAACTCAGGAACACGTCAAAAAAATTTGGCTACATCCACCGTTAGGGGGAGGAGTTGGCCCCCCGTCTGGGGCGACGCGAGACTGTAATTTTTAATAGTTCTTCTACTCACGCTGATATTACCGTCTTAATTTCAAAGCCCTACGACATGAGGGGGCGTGGCGGTGGGGTTAAATGTCGCAAAACAGCTGATTGTGACCAAATTTGCTCAGCTGTATCATGAGAACGGGCAAGTATCGGCGGCTAATTTTTTCTGGGTAGAAAGACATACAGTAGTCCAAGTTGCGCATTAGAGATCCGGGAATCTGAACGAAGTTCATGAATTAGAAGCCTCGTTTGAAGTTTGCGTTTTTTTGATATCAAATGACACGATGTCTTTAATTTATGGATGATAAAATTACTATTTGTCGTTTTTTGAATTTTATGATTTTAATCGAATAAGATATAGTATATAAGAACAAATAAATTAATATTTTGCCTAAGAGCGTAATAAACCTAACATTATCTGGGTCAGCAAACAATGGATCGCTATTACTACATTTTGGCAGTCGATTTAGTGCTTTATTAATAAGCCACCGGAAGGGTGCGGGTTCAACTCTCGCCGGGGGAATGAATTTTGTCGACTGCAAAAATGTAGTAATCGCGATCCACTGTTAGGTCACTCAGATAATATTACCCATAATTTATAAACACGATTCATCTCTCATTTCAAAAAATCGTAAATTTAAAACCTGCGTTCTAATTGCCGAACTTAGTCCGTATTCCCTGAACTCTAATGCGCAACTTGGACTACTGTATGTCTTTCCAGAGTACAGGTATGACGTCACCGCTGGTCTGTTAGTAGTATGGAAAAGAAACACTGTGAGGCAAAAAGTGGAGGAGGAGAGTTTGCCCAAATGTTCTGCCTCCAACCATCACACCATTGGCAAGTTGGAGCGGGTTTACATTTATCTCCTCACCGGTTCACATCAGCACGTGAGAATAATTTTTATATTGCTCATAAAATTAAATTGCTTATTTTTCGACATCAATACTCTATCTTAAATAAAAATAATAATAAATATTACGAGTGCGTAGGAAGTTTGATTGGGCAAGGTGAGTAATTATATATATACTAGCAGTGCCGCGCGCCTACGGCGCAAAAACTAATTCGATTTTAAAAATAATGATCTAAAAATACAATAAAATATCTAGGAATAAAATACAAACAACATGTTCTGCGTTTCCCTCATTTCTCTCTACAACGGGAGGTAGAAATGAGCACAGCGCGCCACCTCGCGGAGAAGAGAGAAATGAGGAGAAGAGAAATAATGAGGTGGCGCGCTGTGCTCATTTCCACCTCCCGTAGTAGGGGTATCTCTACAAATAAACAGAGAATCAAAGATTATAGTATAGTGATATAACAAAAAGTTTCATTAAAAAATATTGATTATTTAAGAATTTTCACTCAAATTGGCGAATTATTATTTTTTTTATATATCTCATTATATTAATTTGATCATGTTATGAAATTTTTTGGATTTTGCAAAATCTACACGGGTCACGCTCGAGTGTTTTTAAGAAGGGCCGTTCACAAATTTCGTCAATCAACCATCAAAGGGCGGTTCATACATTTCGTCAAATAATTTAGGATTTTGTGCTTATTTATATTCTGGTGATACTCTACTGTGTTGAGATGCAAAAAATTAACGATTTAAATCCATTTACAAAAATAATAATAAAAAAAACGAACTCGCCTAAAAGTAAATGTATGATTGATTTATGCAACCAATGGTTGCAAATAAATGTAAGATATTAAGTAAATTATTTGGCATTTGTCTAGATAAGTCACTACTGCGCAGTGCCTCTTTGCAACAACGTCAGGGAGGATAATACCTTTCGGTTTTTCAAATTTCCGTCAGACGATACATTGTAAGTTCGTGTGGAACTATTAACTAAAAATACTTAGTATTAATTATTACACTGGTTCAGATGTCGCCGTTGGTTAAACTCCATTGGTCTTGCTGCCACCTTACCTCAATTGGCATCCATAAAAGTCAAGAAACGCATTTGCGAGCAGCATTTTAGGACCATTGACATTCTTGCAAGTGGAAAATTGAATCCTGCAGCCGTCCCAAGTGTCGCTGTTGTTCAACCTGCACCGCTCCCTCCTTATATTCCAAATCAGGACCCTAGTGTTATTGGTAAACAAGTTTCTTTTCTTCATTATTTTCGGAAGTATCCATTAACATAAATTGATCCCGCTTGCATTTAGAATACGTTAAGGCGCTTGACGAGAAGCTGAAAGAAAAGGACAACCTAATTGCAAGCCTGAAGTCGGAGGTTACACGACTAAAAGCAGCCAACAAATCGCTTATGGACAAGGTGGACAAGATGAAGATGGCGACCATCACCGACAACATGGTTAGTGACCACTTCTCCGCGTCACCGAGCATGCAGTCGTTTATGAAGATGCAATTTCACCGCTACCGATCTAAGAAACGGCCAAATTACAACGCTTCCGAGCAGACAATTGCAATAACGATCCTTCATTCATGCAAGTCAAACGGATACTGGTAAAAATTAATTAATTAATCAGCGACAACTTCTTTAATTCTATCTTATAGGAAATGTTTATGGGATATCTACGTTTATATTACAGAACATTGCAACATATTGGTTTCAAGCTACCAGACCTGCGAACTATTCGTCTATGGCTGTCGAAGTTTCCCATGAACCCTGGTCCGAATCCCGAAGTTCAATTGTGCCTCAAAGAACACCTGAAGATGATGAATTCATACGAACGTGACTGCGTCATTTCTTTTGATGAGACCAAGATAGCGGAAGGACTACGGTATTGCAGATCATCTGATTCTTTCGTCGGATATGAAGATCTAGGACTTGGGCATGTCACAATGAAAGAAGCAACTCAAGCGTTGGTGATAACTGTTCGAGGTGTTACAACGGGATGGAAGTTCCCTCTTCGGTTCTACTTCAGCAACAAGTGCACACCGCCAGCAGACTTGAAGAGGATTTTGTGGGAGTGTCTGAAAGACGGGAAGGATGCGGGCGGGTATGTCCTCGGGGTCTTGTGTGATCAGGGATCCTGCAATAGCGGATTAGCCAACATCCTTAAAATAACTACCCAAAATACAAAGTTTGAATTTGAGGGCCAAGACATATTTTTCATTTACGACATATGTCATCTTGTGAAGTGTCTTGCCGGACTTTTGCGACGCCGAGGATTCAACACCGTGACGAAAGGTGATGGAAGTGTTGGTCCCTCTATTTGCATTGATCATGTCAACGAGTTTTACGAGCGGGACCAGAATTCAACGTTTCGTGCTGCTCCCAAACTTCAAAAGAAACATTTTGAGCCAAACCACCGGGAAACAATGAAAGTACAGTTTGCGGGTCAACTTCTCAGCAACTCAGTGTATGCAGGTATGACTACCATGATTAACAACAAAGAATTGCCCGATACGTATTTACTCACTGCTGAGTTTGTCAAGAATGCGAATGATTTGTTCGACAATCTCAACATTTCCCGTAAAGATGATCCAAATCCATTGAAAAGCGGTTCCAAAATCTTCGACAACGTACCTGTGTTGGAAGGTTTTCTTGAGTGGGTTGGTACATTGAAATACGTTGGGAACTACAGTCCCACACCAAAGGGACTCAAGATAACCATTACTTCAATGATTGCGCTAATCAAGATCCTGAAAGCAAGGGGATACGAGTGGGTAAACACACGAAAATTTCAGTCGGATATCAGTGAGCACATCTTTTCTCTAATCAAGTGTAAATGTGGTGGAAATCCTACTGCTTTGCAATTCAAACATGCTTTCAAATCTATGTTTGTGAGTACCTTGTTACGAAATCCTTTGGGATCTAATGTACAAATGGAGGATGATGACTATGTAGCAAGTAATACCGAACGTCTGAGTTTTTTGCTGGAATTGTCAAGACAGCCAAACCAACCACCCGTTGAGCGTCAAGACATTGAAGATTCCGACTCAGAATTTGAAAGTGGTGGTGAGGATTCGAATAATGAAGACCGAAACGACCCTGAAATGAACAATCTTTGTGCTGATTTGAAGGATTTGACAGCGACAGCAACGAGTGAATCAGTGGCGGTTTACTTGGCGGGATGGGCAATCAAGAAAACCCTGAAGAACATGGAATGTGACCACTGTATGCAAATGCTTGAATTTCATATGGATCGTGAAGAGCCTGGATTGGATTTAAATGAATCTTTCCAATCAAATTTGTCCTATTCATCTGACGTGTTTGAAAAACGGGATCCGTTGTCGTATGGTCATTTGTTAAAGGGAGAGATTAAGGCGGTGTTTGCAGCTGTAAATTTAAAATTTGGTGAAAATTTTCATAAATCAATGAATTTAGTCGGTTCAAATGTCATGAGAAATTTTATAAGATCATTGCGAAGGGAGTTGCCTGTTGTTGAAAGTTTCTTGTTTGCTGAAAGTTCACCAGTGTGCCAAGTTCACCGAAGGAAAATGCTTGAACTATTTTTACGAGCTAGAATTTACGGCTACTTCAATCAGAAGACAGATGAATTGACTCGACTTGGAGCGAAGAGACGTGATGATAAAGTTATTGATATAGTAGAATAAAATATTACATGCAAATTATTACAGAAGTATTGTTATAAAATTCAAAATTGTTGTAAAATTTGTGATTAGTTTGAAAATTGGTGTAAAAATTAATAGAATAAATTTCAAACACATTAATTATGAAATTTGTTTTCTTGTTTTTATTTGCAGATGGTAACACCAGAAAAACAAAAATATGCATACGATTTATATCAAAGTCTCCCCAAGCCTTTTATAGATGATATAGTATAAATTTGTTAATTGGTCAATTTTTCCTTTTGTTAAGTTTTATATATTATAGGTTCTTCATCCGGAAGAAAGAGCACATGCTCTCAGCTTTGTACCCCCTGATCTCAACTTTCCACCGATTCACGGAAATTTTCTTAAAAATATGCCAGGCGAGCCATTTCCGGGCTTGTGTGAGCCGGAAATCTGCATTCTTTGTGCCAAATTATCCAAATTTTTTCGACTTTATGGCATTCGATTGAATTTTTTTACGTGAATTTTGTTGTAATAAACATGTTTTATTAACTAATTTTTTCCGTACTTTCATACATTTTAACGTTCAAACATGATAACTTTTGTCGACGTCTCTGTATATATTGATTTAATCTTATTCAGTGCATATTGGGCTTAATTTCTCATGTGTGGACGGGGCTTAATTTCTCATGATGGTTGGAATCCAACCAATGGTGTGATGGTTGGAGGCAGAACATTTGGGCAAACTCTCCACCTCCAATCTTAACCAGCACGGTATTATCTTTTCCATACTACTAACAGACCAGCGGTGACGTCATACCTGTACTCTGTGTCTTTCTACACAGAAAAAATTAGCTGTCGATACTAGCCCGTTCTCGGGATACAGCTGACCAAAGTTGGCAAAAATAAGTTGTTTTGCGACCTTTAACCCCACACCGCCACGCCCCCTGAGGAGATAAGTCCGTATAATTTGGGTAGTATCAGTGTCGCCGGTTCTACATAATTTTATATGATGATGACTTGATATGATGATGACTTGATGTGTGTGTATTTATGTATGTGGTTGACATTGAGGCATGGTGAGACCGACTGGGAGATGCAAATCCCGTGCCTCAATGTCGCCCAATTATCTTCTTCTTTTCCTCTCAAAACTTGTTGACCTTCAGTTCCTTCTGAACTTTACCTCCACACCTCCCAACTTGCTGTCCATTTCTCATTGGCTGGCTGGCAAGTTGAGAGGTGGTTCTTGACTTTTGGAGAGTCTTTTCTCCACCACTTTGTAAAATTGTGACCAGTTCTTGGCCAAGACTCAAGCCGGCACATTGCCACCTAAATTGTCCCCGTCCTGCAAAGTTTATTCGCCTCCCCCTAAATTATAACCTTACAAGTTGTAACTAAAGTGACCCCAATAAATGGGACCCTGTATTTGAATTGTGTGTGTGTTTGTGGGTGTGGGACTGTTCCTTTCCTGCCGAAAAGTGCATCGCATCCATCATCTCATCTCCACATCATCATCGCCACAAAAAGTGACCTCTCATCTCATTGTTCATGTCGTCGTTCCCCCACATGATGGTCTCGCCAAGAGAAGAGTTCCACCCCTTGGGAGCTACAAGTCTCATCGTCGCCTCCGAGAGAGTGTCATTTGTCGTCGCCGCCGCCTTTTGTGGTTTGTCCGAGGAGGAGGAAGTACCAGTGTAGCAGCCGCCAGCCGCTATAGGGTCCTCGCCACCTCGGAGTCGTCGTCACTTTGGTGACTCGTGTATTTAAGGGTTTGTACCCGCCCCGAAGGGGTTCCTGAAAAGGAAAGGATCGTTCCGTTTTCCTCAGTCGAGGCATTATCTAATTTTGTCCCGTTCTGTTGGGTCTGTTGGTCACATAGATGCAGCCTGAAGGAGTCCGCCGCTCGGAGAGAGCTACCGCCGGTGTCCCCCCACTACGTTATCGACGGGAGGAGGACGTCACCCCCGGACAAGTCAACATTATGGAGTCGACACCGTCCGTGTCGAGTCGCCCCTCGTCCCGCAACTCCAACGGTAGTACTGGGACCGTCCGAAGTCAGCAGAGGAGCATCGACCACGACGCCAGTCAAGAAATCGCCAAATTGAAGAGGGCGCAGCATCAGCGCGAAAAGGATCTCGCCCTGATGGAGGCCCAGGAGCAGGCGCTCCTCACGAAAATTCAGAGAATCGCCTATCAATGTGAAGATTCCTCCCCCGAAGACGCAGAAAATGCTATCCTCCGCGCCCAACGCAAAGGGCTACAGAGTGATTTGGACGAACTACGTGGAGACCTCATCAGGGCAAAAGTGGAAGTCGAGTTTGACAGGAAGTCAGCTCTCTTCGAGGAAGAGCAAATTCTTCTCAAGGCCAGTAAGGATCGTCTCGATTTGGAGGAGACATCCGACACTGCGGAAGGAGGAGTGCAGAAGGAGCATGTCGACAAGACGGACATGACTCTGAGGTGGACAGAAGAACAGCAAAATACCAGCCCCAACTACGACACGTCGCCATTCTTGTACACGCCCGCATTCCTTCCCTCGTCAGTCCACTCCATGTTCACCACCACCCCTTCCGAGATAACCACCTCGTTCTTCTCAACTCCTCCACCGCAATCCACATTCGCCGCCACCCCCGCTCAGCCTACGACAACAATATGGTCGTCAAACGTCGCCAAACCAGTTGCCGCTCCTCTCGTCACCCCCACCATCTCTCAAAATCATTGGTGGAGTGGAACCGAGTCGTTTCCACCACCACACCCTGCGTCGTTGCAGCCAGCAACAATTGCGCCACCGACGCGTCCCCTTTTCGCCAACCAGCCAGAAGATAGAACGCCGCCCTTCCAACCATTCGTGTCAAGCAGCCGGAGAGCATTTGCCAATCCTCCCCGTCCTGCACACTGCCCAGAGGAAGTCCTCGAGAACATGATTCGAGAGATGGTGGCACGACAGCCGCCGCCTCCGCAAAGCCAGCCAACTAGCTCGTCCACGGACAAAATTTTGGCTCGCCAAGTCCAAGGACGAGACTCGCCCACGTTCACCGGTCGCCCAGAAGAGTGGACCACGTTCATCGTCGCGTTTCAGACCAGCAATCAGTTCTGCCAGTTCTCCCCAGCCGAGAACCTTATCCGTCTTCAGAGATGCCTGAAATGAGACGCCCGCAAGATGGTCCAGTGTCTCCTCGTCTCGCCTGACAGTGTCCCACTTGTCATCGAGAAACTCCGGATGAGATTTGGCCGCCCCGACCAAATAATAGAAAATCTAATCACGAAAGCCAGAGATTTGCCCCAAGTCCGGATGGACAAACTTGAGTCTCTCATCGACCTCGGAGTCGCCGTCGATAACCTCGCCGCCACCATTACGTCCCTTAACTGCCAACAACACCTCTGCAACCCGATGCTCATCAAAGAGCTAGTGAAGAGGCTGCCGAACGCCCAGCAACTCGAATGGGCTCTTCATCTCCAACTCAACGGTCGACACATGCCAACTGTCGATTTCTTCGCCGAGTGGCTCAACACCATCTCCAACGCCGCCTGCCTCCTCTGTCCCCCAAAGTTCAGGAGTGAAGATTCCCCTCAAGAACGGAGACGAAATCCCCACGAAAGAGTTTTTGTTGCGGAGGAGGAGAGAATGGATCAGGACGACACAAGAAGTTATCGTCCTCCTCAACAACAAAGAAACTCAGAGAAGTGCCCCTGCTGCAAGAGCAACGGCCACAAGGTGCCCAATTGCACCACTTTCGCCACCAAGTCAGTGGAGCAGCGGTGGCACCTCGCCAAAGAACGAAAACTCTGCTTCCGCTGCCTCGTGTTTGGGCACTCGACCAGGGACTGCCGTTCCCAGATGACTTGTGGTACTGATGGGTGTCAAAAACCCCACCACCAGTTACTTCACAACCCCGCCCAGCAAAGGAGAGAAGAAAGACAACAACAACAAGGTCGTCCTGCTGGTGTGCCTCCAGAGATGGTGAACACTGGAGAAGAGGTGCCCTACATCAACTTGATGGTCCTTCCGGTCACGTTGGAAGGCCCGAAAGGGTCGATTGCAACATACATGATGTTGGATGGCGGCTCCACTCTCACCGTCATTGAGAGTACTATCGCCGAAGCCATTGGACTGGAGGGAGTTTCGCGCCAGATAAGTGTGGGCGGATTCCAGAGCGACCCCACTCTCATCAACACCAAAGTTGTCGCCCTCAAGATTAAGTCGAGGGACGGTAGCTACTCCGCCGACTTGGAAAATGTGAAGACCATGGACCGACTCAAACTAAGGGAGCAGTCAGTCCAGCGGTCACTACTACAGAAGTGGTCCCACCTCCAAGGTCTCGACATCGACACCTATCACTGCAAACGACCAGGAATTCTTGTTGGGATGGACAACCCCGCCCTCTTCGTCCAACGAGACAGTCGAGCCGGGCCAGGAAGTAGCAGCAATTCTCCCGTCGCCATTCTCACGCCTTTGGGATGGGCCGTCATGGGGAGAACGTCGTGGTCAGGGCAAGAGCAGTATGGATACCACATCCAAGAAGTGACCCCTCCTCTCCAACCAGTTCGCCACCAACTTCCGCCTCAATCATTGCCGAGAAGGCCAGGTAGTCAGCCTAACCCTCTCACTTCGTCCAACACAACCCAGCCATTTGCTTATCATAATTTTCTTAAATGACATAACTAGGTAAGCTATTGACATTGCATAAATAGTTTGCCATAAAATTTGCAGTAAAAAGATCTCATTTTTCATGATACTTGCAGCAATGCTGGCGATATGCACATTTTCCTAAAACCATTGAAATATGGTGTCTCTCCTTGGCGAAAAGATGTCGAAATGACAACCTGGCTAACAACTCATAGTCGG
>JAQFZJ010000366.1:0-31197 GCA_034695645.1 Folsomia fimetaria
GAAACACTCCTGCTATTTCTGCGCGAAACTTTTTCAAACTCCTTCTCTTCTTGGGAAACACCTCCTTGTCCACACCGTGGAGAAACCCTTCCGCTGCGACCAGTGCGGACAACAATTTGCACAAAACTGTAGCCTGAACCGGCACAAAGCCCTTCACACCACGAACCAAAAGCCATTCTCTTGTGACAAATGTTCCAAATGGTTCACCCGACAAAGTAATTTGAAAACCCACGAGAAAAGGGTTCACCTCAAGTTGAAGGATGTGCCTTGCTCCCAATGTGATCAAAAGTTCACTACAAAGGGTGACATGACGCAACACTTGAACGGAATTCATCGCAGAGTTCGCCATCCTTGTCCCCACTGTCACAAAACATTCTCTAAGAAAGGTGATATTCGGAGACATGTGAAGAAGGCCCATCCAAACTTCTTTTTTATTTAAAACGGCTCGGATTTTAGTAACTCTGTGCTACTTTTAATCGTGATTTATTTACTGTAATTTGTATTTTGTTTGGTTTATGAATCATTCAGCAGTATATAGAATTTGTAAATTATTTTTTCTGCATTGAAAGTAATTTATTAACTCCTCCAGCATAAAAAGTGTTTAAAAAAATAACTTAGACGAAGGAAGGAGTATTTTGATTTTGAAAGTAGTTAATATTATTATATTATATTTTTAATTGTTAATCATTTCATATTATTGTAGTTTCTTGAATAAAATGATACATGATATTTTCTACCTTTGTCGTTTCTCATAATTTGATGGCACTATTTATTTGGCATGAAATATTATCAAATCTTCAAATGTATAACTTTCTCAATTTGCCTCATTGAATAGAATAATCCATCGTCATATTTATTTTTATGGTATAGAGAAAAGGTTGCATTCTGCACGAAACGAAAACATAACAATGCTAATTTTGTCAATGTTGAATTGAAAAACAAAGAAAAAGAATGAAATCACAAATTAAAGAGAATCAGGTTGCTTTTGCAAACAATGTTGCCTACATTTGCATTTATTGGATGATTTTAAATTAGCAGGGTTATCGGTGTGTCGGTGTCAATGGAAGAGGTCGTTAGTTTTGGTGGGGGTGGGGGCGTGGGTAAGTGTGGACTTGGATCCATCCATGCTTTGTTTAAGGCTTGCAGAAACTAGTGCCACCTAAAAAGACAAAAAACGTTCACAGACTAGATGAATGATGGGCGTTGACGTATTCCACAAAGTGACCCCAATCACTGTCGTCCATCCGTCTTCCGAGATTCCCTTTCTGGAGAAATCAATGTCAATGCTCAACTTGGGTATAATATATCTCTACACGACCTGGCTGGACCAAGATGATCTTTACCGGAGAATGTTTTGCGACAGTGGGGACAGGCACGGCGAACTCGGAGATGAATTTCGTTCAAGTATTTGTTCATATCATCCATCCATCCATCCAGCAAAATTCATTAATTTGGATATCCAGTCCAACCTGTGTATTTATTATGTATGTAAATCCATTTCTTCTTTTGTAATAAGTTCATCTCTCCACACAACTTATTGGATTTATGCACATACCTATTTCCTTTTAATATTCAGTATCATACCCCCACCAAATGCATTAGTGTATATGAATGTATACATACTTCTCTAATAAGGAATTTACAACAGGAATTAATTTTATTCATGTCTTTCTCACATTGCCTCCTCATTCTCATATGCACTTTGTATAATCTCACCTCATCGTTAATGCTTGCATATTATGTTAAGACATACACCTGTCTCACACAGCATTCGTTCATCCAAGATGTTAACTTTATTGGACGCTGTTATCGCGGTGATGATATGTCGCTGATATGTGATGTGATCATTAGATCGCAACATAACATAACAAGGAACATTAATCATGATGCAACAGAATATTTTGTAAGCGTTCATGTTTACAAACATACACTCACAAAGTTGAAGTTGTTTATTTGTTATGAAATATGGATTGACAATGGAATGGACAATGGGGACGACGTGGCGTGGCTGGCATGAATACTTCCGCCTTCGTTAATTATTAACTTTGTCAACTCTCATCCCGTAAATACATTCAATTCCAGAAGATATCAATACGTAATAAATAGGTTGGATATATGACAATACATCATCATCTTCACTAGCATGTTGTTCTTCCCGACCTTTAGTGTCCTCTTCCTCTGCACCTTGATTGCTTTGGGGGAGGGTCGTCCAGAAGGAAATGGGGGTAAATGAATTAATCTGCATTAATTAATAATAACCATCTTCACTTCACATACTTTGTTACTATTATCAGGGGCAGACCGCTTTTCCAGAGCCAGCCTCTCTGGAAAGTATGAAGCCCTCTTCGCTCACAAAGGGAAGAGTCCACCCCCACCCGCCCATCACATCAAGGTTGGTCCAGCCACGCCCGCACCCATTGAAACAAAACCCTCAGAAGGGGAAGAGGGTGGTGGCCAATCCTTTGTACGACCACATTGGAGTGAGAGTGATTCCAAGGGGGCTGCAAAATGCAAGGAAAAGTGCAAACCACCTCCAAGCGATGCGTCCTGTGCGGCAGTCAACATTTATGATCAATCCGTACCCCGTGCGACTGGACCGAATGCGAATTGTTGCGTTACTATGAAATGCTTTAATACGGATGGGTCATTTTTCCCTTATCATGGTTAGATAAGTATATATTTGGTGCGCTATTTTGAGGTTTTAATATGTGATAATAATGTAGGACTTCAGGGCAAGGGTCCCCTCATCAAGTTATTGCCACCTCTAACCGGACCCGCCGCCGCCGCCGCAGCAGCAGCTCCAACCACCACAGCAAAACCGGAAGCTGCCTGGAATGATAAGGGTCGCGGCATGGTCGGAGCACACCACGAGCACACAGGAGCTGAAGTGAACGTCTTCGCCACTGGGACGGATGACGCTATTGCCAACGCGGTTGATGATGACGCCCCTCCAGCTGGATTTGACGACGAAATGTACAACGCGGAGAAGGACATGGCTGCAGAAATGGCTAAGATGAGTGCACAAATGGACATGGATATGGGGATGGGGGACATGAGTATGAAAATGAAGAGGGATGTGAGTGATAGTGCGGCTTCATATGCCACCATGTTGTATGGAGCACTTATTTAAGATACAACAATAAAGTATAATAAATAAAGGTGTAAATTATGCCACCACGATCACTACTGTCATGTTTTATGCTTGAGCAGAGCAGATCATATATAACACCACTACACCACTAAGGTGGCCACAACCACCACAACAACAAAACAACCAGCACTTGACCACAACGAATCCAATTATTTCTTCATTTCCCACAAATAATGGGAAGTTTCCCAGTTAGATAGAACAGATAGAGATACAGATATGTCACACATAACCAACCAAACTAAAAAATATCAGCATGACCAATTAATGCCCATACCCTGACAAGAAGCAGGATCGAAAGAATAAGATAGTACTGCATATTATTATTTTGCATATGTACTTAGACATCCTTTAGAGGTTATTATAATATAGAATCTAGAATGACAACCCAACATGCATGACGAATGAAATATCCATCCATCCATAATCCATTCCGATTCGGAATTCAGGTGTGATGATGATGAGCATGCATGCCACACACACACACACACACATTATGCACACACGGTCTAATTTTTAAATGAGATCAACCCCACCCACCAAGCAAGAAGAAGATCATCGCATTAGTCTTGTTTTTGTAGATATCATGTATTTATATACGGGTTTATTGTACATGTTCAAGTAAGTTGTGTAACAAGGCTTTAAGTCGACCCCATGGAGCTCCACCTAATTATTAAGGCACAAATAAAAATGGGGTTAGTATTTAGGAATTGCTTGACTGTAGGCAACAATCAAACATACGTGGCAATTGACTGTGAGTTGGGGCAGGTGATGTCCAGGGTGGAAGGTCAAGCCTCCCACTCCGTTCTGGTTCGCGTATACAAGTCATGCCATACACTCTTATCCCAGGGACACGAGCATACGCAGGTTGAGAATGGGCAACGGGCCCCTCTATAACAGATATCATTGTGGTACTAAATAATACTAAATATGACCTTTGACCCATGCTCACCCAAATATCCTGGAGCAGGACACCTACAAATGACCAAATAGTGAGCCTTCCCCGTTCTAGAGTTTTGAAGGGCTAGGATTGACCAGTCCTTGGCTTTGTTGCATTCCCTCACTTCACCACTAGCTTCACATGTCTTGACCAACGTGAGGACTTGAGAAGACGTCCCCGTCACCAGAGGAATTGTGTGACGATCGTCCGTCCGTGTGGAGACGGAACACGGTTTCGCCCCCTGCGACAAGATTTTCAAGAGTTTCAAGTAATTGAGTAACGATTAATAATTAAAGTTCTTGAATTGACTACTAACTGAAGGGCAGGCACACAAGGGTTGAGAATAGTTGAGTCTCAAATACACAGCAGAACATACTTGTTGGGTCGCACATTCTGGGAGAAGGTAGAGGTGCTTCACGTCGGAATTGGACAAAAATAAGAGTATCAGATGACATAACAATAAATATTTGGATTATCAATAATAATAATAATAACTTATCATGGTGTTAAATAGTATTATTAATAATGATTTAATTGATTGAGTTCAAAATTTGAAATAATAGTGCATGCATTTGGATAACCGACCTGATTGTGGGGGTAGTAGTGGTATTTTGTCGGCTTATCATGTCCACCTCCTCCCTGCAAAACAAACACAATAAAAAAAGAGATGCCGGAAAAATCGGAATTAAGGCATTGTTGCATCGCGACGATGAGATTGAAGTAGATCATTATTATTATTCCCTGCTTGCAAAAATGATGAAGTTTTGAAGTTAAGAAAATTCTCATTATATTTTTATAGATACATTCTTATTTTTAGTCGGTTGGGTTCTTGGTTGGTTGGTGATTAGTTGAGATGATGATCACGAAATTTGCGAGAGGAGAAGAAGAATTGCATGCACATGCAGATTTATAAATTGGCAATAATAAGAATGCTTTAACTAACTAACTAACTAAGCGAAGGCCAGAAGAATCCGTCTCATGCAAAATAAGCCATACTGCAACAATGAGCAACGGGACTGGGGGAATGACGCTGCAATAAGAGTCAGTCAGAGACCAGCAGAGATGTGCAAGAGATGAAGAATTAAGATGACGACGGTGATCATGATGATGATGATGAGATCGGTTCGTTAAAGGAAGGAAGGAAGAAATCTTCAGTTTAGTAGTGTTGTTGGTTCTGATGATTGGTGGATTGGTGTGGAGTTTGACCCAGTGCTGGCGGAAGTGGGGAAAGTGGGCACTTCCGCACCACCACCAGTCTACAACACTATATCTATCTACATTACCACCACTGCAAATTTCGAATAGTATGGAAGGATGGAGAGGAGGAATGGCCCCATAAATAAAAAAGTATAGAGTCGTGGTGGGAAATAAAGATAAAAGTAGATGGATGGATGGATATTGCTTAAGTTTGCTTGGTTTTCTTTATACCTGCTCGTTATCCTCTAATTTGCCTTCTTTCTTGGAAAGGTGATTATGCGTTGTTTGTTGTTGTTGTTGCGTGTTGCTAGTGCTGCTACTGCTGCTGGTGCGACCCACGTTCACATGTGCGAAGAGGGCGAGAAATAGAACCACCACACCCAAAAGGGGGTGGTGGTGGGTTTGCATGGCGCTGTCGATCAATCAGATTATATATTGATGTTGCTTCTCATGTTGATGGTAATGCTGCTACGATTCCACCACTTCACTCCACACTTCACTCCACCAAAACACGATCACAGAGAAGAGAGACGCCACAACTAAGACTGAGATGTGATGATCGAGCGATGAGATGAAGTGATGAAGATGCTGCTGATCTTTTTATTCCTTCTTGAGAGATTCTCCTGTTGATAGAATAAGAGCACTATAGCAAATAACCAAGTGAGTGAAGTGACTGACTGGTGTGTGCGTTTTAGTTGGATTTTGAAGAAGAGGACGAAGAGACGACGAAGAAAGAGAGTTCCGCACCACCAGAGTCCTAGTGTCACACTGATCTCTTCTTTTCATCTTCATGAGAGGAAAAGAATAAAAAGAAGCCACTATATTTCGCACCGTCGCCTCTCTTTACTTTACTTACTTATTTAAAGTCTCCAACAACCGATGATCGTTATCATCACCGACACTCTGCCACTGCCACTACCGCACCGCCCCCGATATGATCACCAAGCCAGTCATCCACTAATTCATGCACCCTTGGTTATCCTTTCTTATTCATATCTATCCCTCCCTCAAGTGGAGTGTGACCGTGTGACACGGACCAAGTGGAGCGTCCTATTGCTGCATCCAACATCTTCTCACCCAACCCAAAATCCTTTATACTTTATTTAATAAATAGTGCAGTGAAGTGCAAGGATGACTATTTTACTGTGCAAATATGTTGTAGCAAAGCAAACGGCAACCCCGATCTCATGACCCACAGTGCGACATGACTACTCAACCACGACATTAAATCAACGTCATGTTGCTTTTGCTAAATCGTCATTTGGATTCGATTCTTCTCACTCTGTTATTATTTCACTCTTTTTTTTATTCAACTTTTTTTTATATTTATTTTATTCAATTGGATTGGATTGGATTGAATTGGAGGAGAGGTTTCCTTTCCTTCTTTCTTTTTTCTGACTGAGAGGATTGTAAAAAGTACGTACAAAATTTGGTTTCTCTTCGCAACTTGAGTTCTTTCTTCTTCTTCTTTGTTTGTGATTTAATTTGCTAATGAAGTGAAGATTATTATGATTGTTGCTGTTGCTGATCCACTACGACACGGTTCTCACCAAAGGTGGAAGCGAGAGCGAGTATATCCCTGACATCGATGGGTGGGTAGTTTTGAAGGAGTTTCATATTGGAGGCGAAATCACCGGAGAGCAATTCTCCACGCACGTGGCTATAGAGAGGAAAAAGGGAGGAGGATGTCAGTTAGGATTATGATGAATGAGAATTCATAATATTTGTTTTGATTGTTAATAACTAACTATCTACGGCCGCCCACTATTTATTTGTACTGTTGACTCACATAATCATGGCACAGCAGAGATCCACTAGGAAATCAAATCTTTTCTTGTCCGCTAACAAGGAGTCCCAAATCCGGAGGACATCGGGCAAAGGAAACTCTTGGCTGAAAAAAGAGAGCAGAGACTAAATTTAAAACTCTGCTGGTGGGTTGATCTCCTGACTTCAATAATTAATTAATAATTATACTAACCTGAGGAGAAGTGTAATCCATCTAAAAGCGTAGTATTGAGGATGGATTTCCTGCTGTGAGAGAAGTTTTGCGACCTGATCATCCCTCGCGGAAACCCTTCGTACCAAAATCTCCATCATTTTTTTGATCCCTGAAGTAGAATTGTCTAACGAACGGATGAAAAAGTCTCGAACTTCGCCCATAAGATGGGTAAATAGATAGAAACAGTCAGCTTCTGCCCAACGAGACCATTCTTCATCAGCATCCGTGGCTAAGACATAGTATAATGGGCCCATTATTTCATTCATTCCTTGAACATAGGATTGACCAGGATTTAGTTTGGCGTAGACGAAGAGAATTCGCTCCACTACTTCCCAATGAGCTTCTGAGGGTCGACATCCTTCTGAGGGAGGAGTAGAACTGGTGGTTGAGTTGGTCTTGGTAATAAGACCGATCCCTCGTTTTACGACGGATCCGGCTTGAAGGGAGACGTAGCCGACTCGTTCGTGGAGACGGGGCATGGCTCCGCTTATCACCAAGTTGCATGGATACCTAATGATAAGATAAGTCAACTATGATGTCAATTCTGTATTTCATTGAGGAAACTTATCTACTCACCTCGTGGCACTTTGGAAGAAGGCGATTTCAGGAAGAAGCCTTCTCACATCTTTATCAATCTGCAGGAGGACTTCATTATCTCGGAAGAATTGTTGCCACCGTGAGTCTGGGTTCGGATTTAGAGGATGGTCGGCTCCTGCAGCGTTTTCTTCATCTGCAGAGCAACCTGGTTGAAGAAGATCCGCGACAAAATTTGTATAGTTTGCTCTTTTCTTGGCTAAATGAGGTCCCCACTCGGCCCTGGCTGCAGGCAAATAATTGAGTAGAAGTCTCCACACCTGCGATTTACATTTTATTTTAGAATTCAAACCCAGTACTTTTTACACTTCAATAATTAATTAATTACAATTGTTCGAGCACTCCCATCTCCTGGTAGTCCTGCAACAAGAATAATAACAATAGCGTCACTTTAAAAAACGCTCAAAAGCAACAGGGTCATCTCTTTCTTTAACTCACCATGAAACACCAATTCCTTTAACTGTTCCAAATTTATCTCCGGCTCACTCAGGAGCAACTCCAGCCTCTGCATCCTAAAAAATGGAAATAACTCAGTCAATAAATAAAACTATTAATTAATAACAATTGCATTGATTTATTTCTACTGCAATACCGTCATACCGTTCTCGATAGCTCATTGTTGTTCTTCTAAGCCGTGTCCTTCGTAGTAGTTTGACGCACGAGTGGCCGATGATGATGGTGGTGGTGTGGTGGGAAAAGTGGGTGGGGTAAACCACCCACTATTTATTTGGACCTTCTCATCCCCACAAAAAAGTTAATGGAATGAAAATTAGTTAAAGGTTAAATAAATGAATCAAAATGATAATTATTAAAACACGGCTGGAATAATAATTCCGCCTCCTTCAGTTCAGTTTGTTCAGCTGTCACTCAAATTGGCGCATCACACAGTTGCCATCCTGGAATTTTTTATAACGTCCATTTTGGAACACAGTTCGGTTCAGCGAAAACATGTGAAAATTAGAAATTATATCACATTCTTGTATTTATGTATGCGAGCTTTTTCGGGGAAATTGAAAAAATTCGGGGAAATGACAATTTTGCGAAATTCTTGACTGCTAACTAAACTACGACTTTGGCGGAGGGAGGAAGACAACCAAACCAAACCAAACCACCGGCAATCGAGGTTTTTGCTCGAGTAAATTCGCAAAGTTTTCTTCCAGTAGGTGCTTATCATTATTTGATTATCTATTTCTTGGTGCTATCCTATTCATCCTGGTCTTGTCCAACTCAGCTGGTCTGTTTTCTGATATCGTCTTAAGTAAAAACAAGCAACATGAACATGTCGTTGCGAGAAACATTTGCGTGGATTTGGAAAATATTTGCCCGGCTGTTTGTTGGCGATGCGACGAGTAAGAAGGAGAAGATGGACCCTGGCGACGAGATGCCGCGGTGGTTCCTCGTTTACTGCATGACGACAATGGTTTTCACCACAATATTCTACTTTTACGGCCCTTTGTGGAGAAAGAAGAGGGAGGCGGGCAAGGTCAAGGGTCAGGATGACGAGCCCTTATTAAAACTGATGATCTGCCTAGGATCTGGTGAGTTTTACTATTGAATGATGTATGCAAATAAGACATAAGGGGGACACGTACCGTAATGTTGATTATTGTATGGTTGCAGGTGGTCACACAACTGAAATGCTGAATCTAGTCAAACCACTTGACAAGGGGGTGTGGTCAAGCCGGATCTATGTTGTTCCAAAGAATGACATACTGAGTGCTGAACACCTTTGGAACAAGGTGGAGGTTTTTACTAGAAACAGAGACTTCACGGTGGAACGCATGCATCGCATAAGGGAAGTCGGACAAAATATTATAAGCACACTCTTCTATGATATGCCGATGTCGTTCATTAATGCTTGGCAAATCATTCGAAAATACAAGCCCTCGTGTGTAAGTGCCTTACCTAAGATAATAAATATATGCAAAGGAATTGCACATTTGGGAACGATAACTTTAATGGATTATTTTTCTTATTCGTCTCATTTGTAGCTGCTCGTAAATGGTCCAGGTTTTTGCATTCCTCTCGTCATCATGGCCAAAATCCATCAGGTATTATTTAAAATTAAATTTAAATATGCTCATTTCATTACTAAACTAAGTGAATTACTTTCTCAGGTCCTTTTCCGAAGTTACTGTCATGTCACCTTTGTCGAAAGCGTTTGCCGTGTGCGCAGCTTCTCTCTAACTGGAAAGATTTTACTCCCATTCGTTAACGACGTTTTTGTGCAATGGCAAGAAATGGAGGAAGTACCGGGTCTGTTTTCGACGATTTCCAATCTAATCTTTGGAAACCTCCGTCCTGGCTATTTAGGGAGAATTAGTTAGTAAACACACAAACTAGTCTACATATATACAGAACCAAAGTCTGAAATGTACGAATTTATTCTTTTTCTGCAAATTACATATTATGCGCGTATTCATTACTTTTATACAGATTTAAAATCTAAGATTTTATTTTTTCAATCATTCCATTTCCTGAATTCCACTGATCCTATACCGTACAAACTTTCTCAATACCACTGTGCTGTGTTCAAATAAGGTACAAATTGTTATGAAATGTTAAATATTGTTATATTCAGTCAGTCAAATTCAACTGTAATAGTTATTTTTTAAACTAATCCTATCTTCGCGAATTTTGCATGGAAGTAAAAACATCATTTTCATGAGTATTCACCGTTGAAAAGGGTTTTTATTACTGGTTTGTGTATCATATAAGAAGATGTGTGTGTGTGTGTAGTGGTTGGTGGTGCTATTTGATTTGCTATTGTAAAAAGACGAGAGGACATATAGCGGACAGTCTCATTTTGGGTTAGCAACACACAATACATACACCATCCCAAAAACGGATTATGTAAGAGTGTAAGTGTATAGAAGAGTTTGTTTTATATCAAACCCAAACCGAACAAAACCCTCTCTTTATTACTAGTAGAATCGTGTACGTATGAAATTGTCCGTTAAAAATCGCTGGGGTTCTGGATGATGATGATTCTCATACAAATACCACTACTGATCGAGTGGGCGACTTTCTCTCTGCATGCTACAACTATATAATACCATATCATAGCACCACTACCACCACTACTACTTATTACATGGAGGGAGGGAGATGAGATATACATAAAAACACTTATCCTTATTATTATGATAATCCACATCCACCCAATATTTATTTACTTCAATCGGTAACAGAACTGACCAGCAGCATCAGCACCGACCGAGCCGATAAGATCTCTCTCCCTCCTTTTAATTACACACGTTAAAAAAACGAGGTGCAGTGCAATCAAATGATCAACAAACATAATATACACACGATCACTTTAAATTGAAGTCTTTAATAATAATGTGCAATGTTTAGTTAAATTGAATGAAGAGGTTGAGTTGAGTTAACTGACGACGAATTGACGTTGGGTGTATAATATAGCATGTTGATAAAGATTTTTGTGGTGTACGGTGTCGGATCTCTTGTCCGCTATAATAAGAAGAATTATAATAATAATAACAATAAGGGTGAACTATTATTATAGTAATTAAGTTGGAAATAATTAAAATTGGGGGTGGTGATAATTACGGAACCGTTGGATTTTGGGGCTCGCGGAGGAACTCAATTAGCGGAGAAACTGTGTGAACTTTGTGCCACCACACCCACACTGGCCACACCTTTTTCCCTCCCGGTGGACGCAGCTCTTCTGAACTTGATAAGCCTTCATATTATCCAATTGTCAAAAAAGAAAAAGATATCTTGTAAAATCCTGTAAGTATGAAGAGTTATATAAGCATTTTTTTTTAATTCGTATTTTTAATTTTCATGTAAAATCGTATAATTCTATAATGCTTTTAAAAGCTTGACTTTAAAAAAGTTTTTGAGTTGCAAAAATATGAAAGATGATGATGGCATCATGTATCATCCCAATTTACTTTAATTGGGCATTGCGTGTAATTCACATGCCTTGCAAAATTCATGGTTGTGTTGTGGTGCGGCGAGACATGGATTTGCATCCACTCCACCCACACACACAACAAATTTCTATTCCATTGGTTGCAACTTATAACAATCCTGCTTCGTATAGAAGAGAAGCTTTGCAATAATAATTATGACCATGACAAATCACTGCAAAAAGCACACGCCTTTTGTTCAAGTGTGACCTCTCCCTTCTGCCTGCCTTCATCACTTGCAATTTCTAATTCGATACAATTCAATTTCCTGCTAAACAAACTACTATATTTGGACGACACGGTTATTTTATTAAATTAGCAAAAAAAACTGTGACAACCTTGCAATTAATTAGTTATTCGCACACAAGTCAAAACTAAGAAGGGTTATTCTAAAGTGTGAGGTTTTCTGACCGAATTTGTTTTGTTTGTTTTTTTTTAGGAAATTGCAAAAATGAGCAATCAAAACTTGAACAATAGCGACGGGGATCGAGATGGAGCTGTGTTGTATGCTTCAGAAATTATTAAAGGTATTTAAATTGTCTTCTTGTCAATATTATGTCCGTAAACTACATTATAACTTTTTTATATTTCAGATCGTCTATATTTCGCCACTTTGAGAGGACATTACCGGTTGAAATCGACCCTAAATACTCACTACTTCACAATAGATGAAGAACTCATTTACGAGAATTTTAACTCGGATTTTGGACCTTTGAATTTAGCCATGTTGTATCGCTATTGCCAAAAACTAAATGGAAAATTGCGGGTGGGTAATTAGTGGAGGAGGATAAACTGATTATTGTGAAACTGACAAACAATCTAGAATTATAGAAATAAGGAATGAATGATAAACTCCATTGTTTTATTTTCTAGACAACTTCACTCGCACGGAAACGATTGATACATTACACCAGTTCGGATCCGCAGAAACGAGTTAATGCAGCTTTTCTTGTAGGAGCATTTTCTGTAAGTTTTGTGTCATTTAAAAATGCATATTTTATTTACTTGATTATTAATTATTACGAAATTACAGATCATTTATTTGGAAAAGTCTCCAGAAGAGGCATATCGAAGTCTGCTTGGACCAAATGGCCCTCCTTTTATATCATTTAGGTAAATATATGAAGACGCATTAATTAATAATTAATGGTTAGTAGTTCCTAAATTTCGGTTTTGTTTTTGTTTGCAGGGATGCCTCATTTGGATCGGCTTCTTTTTATATCACCTTGCTGGATGTCTTCAACGCATTGCATAGAGCGTTGCAAAATAAGTTTTTCGATTTTGACGATTTTGACGTGGAAGAATATGAATATTACGAGGTATGTTGGAATATTTGCCGACTGTATACTATAATATTGAATCTAATTGTTGGTATTTTAAATTTTTAGCGTGTAGAAAACGCCGATTTGAACTGGGTTGTTCCCGAAAAGTTTATCGCATTTTGTGGTCCACATCCCAAATCAAAAATCTTGAACGGATACCCATTACACGCTCCAGAGTCTTATTTCAACTATTTCCGAGAAAACAATGTGACCACGATTGTCCGTTTGAATCGAAAAATGTATGATGCCACGCGATTCACTCGTTCTGGATTTCAACACAGAGATTTATTCTTTACTGACGGAAGTACTCCGAGTGACGCCATTATGAAATTGTTTATGGACGCTTCTGAGAAGACTGGTGGGGCTTTGGCGGTTCATTGCAAAGGTGAGAATGCATTTATTTGCGAACTTTGCAAAGTTGGATTCACGTACTTAAATTTTGTAACTTTATAGCCGGCCTAGGACGAACAGGGTCCCTAATTGGTTGCTACATTATCAAGCATTTCAACTTCACTGCGCGAGAAGCTATCGCTTGGGTACGGTTGTGTCGCCCAGGTTCTGTGATTGGTTTGCAACAGGAATGGCTTGAGGAGTAAGTAGTTTATACATGATAAGAGCATCAATAATAATAAAACTAATAAACTGCTTTGATTTCTCCAGCAAACAAGACTATTTAAGAGAGCAAGGAAATCAGATGAGATTAGAAAACCAAAAGAATAACAATTCCCCCATTCACAAATTTGAGTGGCCAATTTACAGCGTTCAGCGGAAACATGGGAAAACTATTCACGACATTGAAAATGCGAACACCACTTTATCATCTGGGGACAAGGTCAGATCCATCCTGGCTCAAGTGGGATCCATGAATTTGGAGGATGGAGAAGATAACAACAATATTGAGGTGCATAATATATGCAAATAATTATGCAACTGATTTTTGATTGATTTTGTAACATCGGTCATTGCGAATGTTTGCGAATATAGGTGTCAACTGGTGACCTTGATGAGGGAAATGGTGATGATTCCGAAGTTACGCAAGGAGACATGCTTAATAGGATTAAAGCTCTTCGCCAGTACAGTTTCTTATACATATTATGCAAATTACAAGGACATTACGTCATCATGCATTTCATTTTTCTTCCTACTAGAATGCCAATGGATACTGGAAAAGCATCAACCAACAAGAATTTGGCTTCCCGACGTAACGGAAACGTAACCGGTACTACGGACACGAGAGAATCACCTCGATTAAAACGTGCCGCGGGGACGAATGCTTCCACCAGTTCTAGCAAAAGGTATCGACTCCCGCTCGGCTTAAAGTATCTACTTCGTGGTGGTAGCAGTAGTTATTAGTTGGTTGGTTGGTGCTTTGTCTAAACGTTTGTATGAGAAGCATGCTTATAAGCACCAAACACCGTCCTAATATCAAAACAGGTTAATATTATTATTAAATGGCTGTTTTATTTATTTAATTTGGCTTTGGTAGTCTAAAATTGTAAATAATTAATAATTCTATCATTTCTCAAGATTCTGGTTTCTTTCGCTTGTATTGTAAAATTGTATACATAAATATGCAACAAGGAATAAGGGTGGGTGGGGTAGGACATAAAATGAGCTATGTTCTATATCACTTTAAGCTTCAGCTTTCTATTTATTAATATTTAAGCATTTCTGCTATAATGCAATTTTATTTATTTTAAATGTGCAATTAATTTACGGTCCTATAAATACTGTTGGACATGTGAATATGGGATTTCCATTGGGCATTATTATATTTGCAACTTTGCAAATAATTATGAAGAATGGGGCATTTATTTATAATGCAAATAGTAATTGTTAGAGGGATTGGGTGCAATGTTAATTAATCTTGTTCGTTTATTCCATATTATTCTATTCTTTGCTTTAAAAAATGGAATCTTGTTTATTTGTTCACTTACATAATGCACTTGGGGGCTGGTCTGGTCTGGTGGTGTGTGTCGTACACTTGTCGTAGTATTTATTTCCGTAATAATAATTGTTGTTTTTTGTGTATGTATGAGATCAACCGTGGCCAACTAATGTAATGTAATATTTAATATTGGTGGGTTTATGATTTATTTTTCTCACGCTGCCGAATTTGGGAAACATTGGGCTAAACATTAGGCCATATCGTGATCATCGCGATGCTAATTGTGGGTCTGCACGGCTACTGACATTGTCGAAAGTGACGTTGCCTTCTTCAGCCGAGTTAACTACTATTAGCTCTAACAACCTTGCCCCTACAAATCCTCTAGAAACTACTGAAACTACTACTACCACTGAACCTGGTCATAACAAAAAAACACGAAATTATGTATGCAGTCGAAGCAGCAGCAGTAGTGTGCCACCTCCTCCTCCTTCTCGACCAGTCACCCGCTCTTTAACCAGACTTGCTGCACCCAGAGATATCTTGACACCTTGTCCAAAAACATTCCGCACTAAATCGTCATCATCATCTCGTCCTCCTTGGAGTTCCACAACCACGGACACCATCACGAATTCAAAGAAGAATACCACCACTGCTAAAACGACGACAACGACACATCTCCCCTTTGGAAAACTGCCCCCTATCCGATCCACTCAATCTCAACCTGATCCCAAAAAAGTTACTGTGGGCAGTTCATCCAATCGAACTAGGACTTCTTCTAAAAGTGGGGTCATCGCTGATGATAATGCTTCAAAAACCAACAACAACAACATACAAAACGACACCATTACATCATCGTCCAAATCAGTTCTTGGGAAAAGTGGTGGTGGTGCAAAGACAACAAGTAACAAGAATAGTAGTGCGGTTGTAAAGTAAGTGACCCATCAATAATTCCGTTTGGACTAACATTCAATTCCACCCACTCACTCGCTTATCAAAAGGGCACATCAGTGTTGAACTGGTTGATTGGCTTCTATAATAACTCCTTCTTATGTAACCTTATCATCACCGTCATCATGAAGGCAGAGGAGGGAGGGCGATGATAGAAAGAGCAACAAACAGAGCTGGAACTCCGCCGCTAATTAATTAATTGAGCTAAAAAATACTTCATAATTAATTAATTCATAATGAGGACACAGAAACATTAATATTATGCAATGCACACATACATAGTTGACCACTAAAATTTTTAAAACTAAAATATTAAAATTTACAAAAACAAAACATCATCCTCTCAGTCAAAAGTCAGGGATGATTTGTACTTTTTGGTGCTTTTTGAGTCAATCATCAATCAACGAACCCTTCCTTTGTTCATTTGTGGTGGTGACCAGTCAGTTAGTGTCGGTGTCAATATAGTGGTGTATACTGTACTGGTGTGGTGTGACACAATTTTGAAGTGAAAGTCCGCGTGGGTGGGTGCTTAATACAAACTAAAACAGTGTCAGTGTGCCTATGACCATTTCTTCGCCAACGCCAACGCCAACGCCACGCTCTGTGCTCACTTACTCACACATACACCCATCTCCTCCTCCTCCCCTTGTCCCCATTTTTCTACTCTATCATGTCTTCTTTTCTATTTAATGCCAGTCTGCTGATCTCAAACCTATTTAAACAATTAATTATTATATTAATAATATTATTAATATTAATAATAATGTGGCCTATTCATTCTCCTCATCTCAATCTCAGCAGCTATGTATACTTTCTCTTGCCCAGTTTAGAAGAAGAAGGTGTGATTATATGGTCAGCTCATTCATAACTGTATTTTTTTGATGATTTTCCTTACAGCCATAAAATACGACCATCATCAGGTCTTCAACAGAACAAAAAGATGGCCCAAACTGTCAAAGCCACGTATTCACATCTTCTTTAAAATACAAACAAATTCGTCTTGAAAGCATTTTCCTTAGGTAGGTAGGCTTATCGTGTGATTGTAAATATCTATGATAAATTGATCAAGCTTATCTTCCGATATCCCGGTACTTTGTATATATCTATTACTTATTGAGTATGTTATGTGCTTATGTATTAAGTAAGGGCGGTATCTACATTATGATATGTAGTAAAAAGTAGTAATGCAATACAATTGTATAAAAAAATAGAAATAAATAGAAATTAGCGTAGTTTTTAAGCATGTAAACACATCCCATGCCTAATATCTTATCTAGATTTGGCCATATAAGTATAGAATTTTACCTAAATAGAAGATATCTTTGCTTTTACTTTCTCTGTGTAAGATAAGCTATTATGTAAGCATAGTCTTTAGTTGGTTGGAGTCCAAAAATTCCAAAGATATTTAAGATAAGATGATGATATATTATGATTATTACCTCTCGACGACGCAGACTAAACTAAACCTAGTCGACTTCTTAACAATCGTTGACAACTTATTGTGTATCTTTAGTATGACGTGGAATTAATTAGTATATTTTTAAAATGTAACAAATATTATTATTATGAAATGGGACAGTGATGATGTTTTGAGATTTGATGAGGATGAGACGCAATTTGCAGCTTAGCTGGTAAAATATGTTAATTTTGAATATTTGGTGATATGTATAATAATATTATTATTGAAAATTGTGTATCGCTCGATCTCATAGGGAAAGTTATTATGAATATTTAAAAAAAAAAGAAACAAGACCAGAGAAAGAAATACCAGAGATTATTTTGAGGCTGTAATTATTTAAATGTAGCAAATTGTTTTAAACTGTTCTATTGTACGGTTAAGTTAGCATTTTAGTAGTGGTGGTTTTAAGAAGCTTATAAGAAATTATTGCAGTTACAGTACAGCAAGCAAATGAGATAAGATAACATATATATATTATTGTCACGTAATATATTATTAAGATAAGTCATACATAATTTACATACGAAAATCTCGTACATATATACCCACCCACCACCACCACCACCAAATGCATAGTTAGTTAGTTAATTAATTACTTTCCTTATAATACAAACAATTACGGCTTCATTACTATATTGTATTGTTGCTGCCAATTATTGTAATTTTGGAACAAATATCGTAATATTTACAAAAGGAAATTAAAAATAAGGAAATTTAGAATGATAGATGAGAGAAACTTTGTATAAAAATGGGTGGTGCAATTGTACTGTGTACCGATACATTAAATTCGGAATATCTAATTATTATTAATATATCCTAAATATGAGATGATAATGATGTTATCACATTATTATTATTATACACTCAAAATATTTCAACAACAAATTTAAGAAAAACTGTTTCTACATACATAATATCTATCTATTTACATCTGTATTCCTCAATTTCTTGATGTTGTTCACTTAAAAAACGAATAAAAAAGTCCACGTCTGAAATTGATTGGTATTCGAGTTGCATTTCTTTATTTACATAATACACACATAAATATGCATTTGTCATCAGCAATGATAAGCATGAAAGATAAGCACGATCGACAAAAAAACCGTTGGTCCTACCTACCCTACCATAATAATGCTTATCTTTGTCTCAAATTCCCAACTGCTCCATTATTTGATACGAATCATCTCATATTGCCTCCAAAGTGCACCCACCCACACAATATCTAGTCGAATTCGCATGTACCTCATCTCCCATTATTATGAATTATTTTAATGGATGATTAATAATAGTAATAGTGCTAACTTAACTTAACTATGTCGTAATGTTTTAGTTATTAGAAGAAAGGAATGCAATGCAATGTGTGGGTATGTCGATAGGGCGTATATATTATTTTATTGTCTCTCTCTAAAATCCACACGCACAACAGCTTCGCAACTGACACTGACTGATGTTGTTCTTTTCTGTCTACCATTCCATTATTTCCTATTAATTAATAATTAATTTTATCGGTCAGTTACGATACAATAAATAAATATATCCTCCGAGTTGGGTTAAATCAGGTATATTTACTTTTACTTTGTTTTTCCTCAATATTACGTCAATAACAATTGAATAATAAGAGGAATCTGGCAGCTGGTGGTGGTGGATTGAATTAAGGATTATAAATTGGATTAGATTTATGGATTATTGGAGGAAGTGTTTTTTTAATCAAACTATATATCCAATTACTAATTCATTCATTTTATGTTATCTTATCCAGTCATCCAGCCCAGCTCCTCAGCAGGACGATGAAAAGGACAACACCACCACGGAGGAGTTAATTAATTATCAGCGCAAGTAAGTTTGTTTTATTATTTATTTACGTTGTAGGTAGATAGACTCGTTACGTCACGCTTATCTTAGTCAGTGTGGTTGTGTCTACTGCACTAAACCAGCTGATAGAATAATAAAATAATTAATGTTCGAGAGGTTGGTTTGACGGGTGGAGTCAAGCCAAGTCAGTGTATAAATTTGATAAAAGAGTCAATACTTTGTACTTAATAATAATACAGATTAATTCTTTTGTATATTTGTTCAATTCAGTAAAAAATTCCATTTTATGTGTGTTTTTTTATCTTTGAGTGAGAAGAAGAAGGTTGGACCATCATTTTAAGGAACATATATTTGCTAAAGAGATTGATATAATATTTATTTTCTTGTTAATATTAGCATTGCTGCAATTTTTTATTATAGAAATAATTGAACCTGGGTCGGCTGGAGGAGGAAGGAGAGTGTCGTCGGAACAATAATAAAAAAAGGAAGAATAAGCTCAGGAAGAATGGTTAGACACTTGGACGATGCAGGGGATACAGAGGTACTTACGGGAGCAAGTACTGACACCCGGGATTATGGAGAATCGGGCGATTCAAGGGACGGGACAGGGACGGGATGCTGGTTTTCGTGCTGTGATCCAAGAAGTGGCCTTCATAGATTTATCGTTCTTCTATTTATGTGCTTCCTGGGGTTTGGTACGTTACAATTAGCAATAATATGTTTTCAATTAACTTATTAAGGTGTAAATTTGCTAAAATGAAATGTGTATCAATGCTTTTGACAGGTTCATATTTCTGCTACGACAATCCTGGAGCTTTACAAGACAATTTTATCAAAGATATGGACATTTCGACTGCTCAGTTTACTTACCTTTACTCATTTTACTCGTGGCCCAACGTGGTGCTTTGCTTTGTGGGAGGATTTTTGCTAGATAGGTAAGTAACAATTTCGTGAAGGAAGAAATTATCAGAATAATGTTTGTAATTAATTGTTTTATATTGTTTGGGAATAGCGTGTTTGGAATTCGACTGGGAACCGTGATATTCTGCATATTCTTGGTCATCGGACAAATTGTATTTGCCCTAGGTGGTATTTTTGATATGTTTTGGCTCATGCTGTTAGGCCGCTTTATTTTCGGGTGAGTGCTTTCACATTTTAATTCAATTTCCTGGATTTAATTATTGAAATTTACGTTGCGAATATTATATTTTTGCAGAATTGGAGGTGAATCGCTAGCCGTTGCTCAAAATGCGTATGCCGTGAGTTGGTTCAAAGGGAAAGAATTGAACATGGTGTTTGGACTTCAGCTAAGTTTTGCCAGGGTGGGATCTACCGTGAACTTTAATCTCATGGAACCTTTGTACAAATGGATGAATAATTACTATAAGGGATACACTTGTACCGGAATTGTGTTGATGATTGGTAATAATTTAATAATAATTCAATATCATTCTGTCCTTTACAAATCCTGTAATAATAATAATGATACCTACTTTAGCTGGAGTTACCTGCATCCTGTCCCTATTTTGTGCCGCTGCTCTCGCCATTTTTGACTTCAGAGCTGAAAAAGTCCTCAAAAAACCGAAACCCGGAGCCGGTGAAAAAATCCATTTGTCCGATGTCAGATATTTTCCAATGTCATTTTGGCTAATGTGTGGATCATGTGTGGCATACTACGTGGCCATTTTCCCTTTCATTGGTCTTGGAAAGTATGTGTGACACATATTTGATTGCAATCATTTTAAATATTTAAATATTTCTTAAATTATTTGTCGATAGGGTCTTTTTCGAGAGAAAATTTGACTACACACCGGAAGGAGCCAATACTGTGAATAGTATCCTCTACATCGTTTCTGCCGTGGCCTCTCCACTATTTGGACTATTAGTGGACAGAACAGGAAGAAATGTGTTTTACGTCTTCCTCTCAATCCTAGTCACTATTGGGGCTCATGCTCTTTTAGCCTTCACATTTCTAAATCCTTACATCGGAATGTGTATCATGGGATTGTCATATTCCATGCTTGCTAGTGCCTTATGGCCAATGGTGGCTTTAGTCATACCGGAACATCAGCTTGGGACGGCGTACGGAATGTAAGAAGTCGCGTTTTATTTAAATTTCTTTAAACAATTCTAGTCGTATTTTTCAAATTTTATCCTTTAAAATTTAGAATGCAAGCCGTTCAAAACTTTGGATTAGCTGTGATAACAAGTGTGGCAGGAGAAATTGTGGACACTGGAGGCTATCTTTTACTCGAAGTCTTTTTTATAGCGTGGCTTTGCTGTAAGTTTTTTAAAAATGTTATGGTTTTTTTGTGTGTTTCTATTTTGTCTAAAGGATTTTCGTCGTGTTCCAATAATTCGTATCGTTTCATTAAAACTTCTTACGTTTTTCTTATGAATGAACAATATCTCTTCTCTCCTGGATAAACACAGTGGCATTAGTGATGATACTTCTACTGTGGTTATGGGACTCGGAGGGACGCCTTAATATGGGGCCAGCTCGTAGACAATTACTTGAGCACTTGGAAAGACAAAATAATGAATCCGCGGATGAATTAGTCCAAGATGATGATTGATGATGTAAATTCAGGTGATAATTAATAACACTCTACATAATATTTGTTCTATTGGAATGCTTTAGTGTCGTTAGCGTGCACTGTTTTGTTGTGGCTACACGATTCCTCCCACTCTGCGGGTCTACTAAATATGTCCATTGGTGATCGTGATCGGTGGGAACACGACAAAATGTTCGTAATAATTCAATCTAACATCTACATACCTAATATTCCATCCAATTATAGTATAGTAATTAACGTAGTCGAGTAATATGAATTAAGTCGATAAGTGGTTATCAATTTTGTTCTGTTAGAAACGCACCCTCTTTTAGTTACATTTTTAATAACGTAGCATTTATTCCAGTCTAAACTTTTCTTTCGCTTTTTTGCATTCAAATTTTTTGATTTTGAACATCACTAAAATTTTATAATTTCTTATTTTATGCAATCCATTATTCAATAATAATGTTATTATTTAAATTATATTTTGGAGAATCAAAAAATTGAAATTTGTTGATATTACATATAGGCTGGCGGAAGCATTGGAAAGGGACGAATTTTTAAGAGAATCAGTTGTTCCTACGACTCCTACTGTTATTAGATCTGACTTTCTCACTAGAAATCGTTATCTGTCAAGGATAGGAGCGTCTGTAAGAACATTTTTACGACTGTTCCAATAATTCCTTCAATTTGTTATGTATTCATTTATTTATGAGAATTTGTTATCTCTGCACTTTTCCTTACTCACTCATTTTACTTGTGGTGATGTTTCTTTATGTTTCTTGTCGATTTTTATCGTTTACTATTATTTAGTAGGTTGTAAAATTAAAATACATTACTAAGTGCTGTTCTGTGCTGTAATAATATCCGCTAGTAAAGCACGTATAGTAGTTCTGCAGCTTTATTAGGCCACTTAAATAAATCTGGGCAGATATTAATTAAATTAGCACCAACAAAGAAATTTATGAGACACGAACGATGAATATGACGAGGAGCTGTAAATACTTGAAATATAATCAATTGGGAACTATTAACTCGATTGAATCGAAATGATGGACTTTGTTTATAATTGTCTTTATTAAAATGAACATTTGTATATATATATCCCTGTCGCGAAAGTACGAAAGAAAAGAGATGCGCTTTAATGCAATGCATGCTAATGAAACTTTCGGTACTGGAGATCTTCATCCTTTCTTAATTACTAACTAATATTATTTAATTAAACTAATGCACGATTAATTTATGAAGCTGCATGAAATTCTTTCTTTCTTGCTCACTTATTATCCTTCTCCAATTTCCTTACTAGAAATGTCCATGAATTGTAAAGAATGTGATGATGATAATAATAATATAATATTTTGGTGATAATGTTATTCCAGCTACCTTCCACTTTCGACCCTGCCAATGGACGACTTCTTCATCGACCTATGAGGTGACCAACAACCGACTACAACAACAACTTATCGCTATTTTACTTTAAAGATCTTTTACTATTTATTTATCCTTTCAAAGGTTCTTTTTTTTAGCATAGTGTGTTAATTGCGTTTTAGCTTTTTTGTATAACATTGCATGCATTCATGAAATAGTTTTTATATAATAATATTCAGGCTAGGTTTGTTCTAAACGAATTTTATAATGCGCTATATAACATGTATCATCGTGATTTGAACTATTTATTTATTTATTAATTAATTTTAATTGTATTATTATTATGATTGTGCGATTATTGTATGTAAGTAGATCTTGTAATAATTTTAATAAATATTTTTCCAATTGAGATTTACATGTGAAATTTACATGCGTTTGTTTCTGCATGGACTTATCATTGTGGATAAGTCAACCAAATCACACAAATAAATGAGACGACTTGAAATTGTCGTGAACGGAACAAAGTTGGCTGGACCCTCTGCCATGCCACCTCCCGTTCTTCTCCAGCAGCACCATCAAATCAAACCGGTGGTGGTAGTCCTTTTTCATTTTTCTCTTCCTCAAGCAATTTCTCAGCCGATTCTTTGATAACCTTATAAAATTGCCAAGTTTAAGATAATATAATACGAAGTATTATACAAATCAAGACAGCAGAATAAGGTAAATTAAATTGTAGTGTTATAATTTTGTTATTATGTTAGAATTTGTAATAATTAGTTAGTAATTAAGTAAAATTGTTTTGTAGTTGCATCAGAAATTCATAATCAATATCCAATCACCTTATCATCAGCGTAGCGTTTAAAATAATCTAGTCATTTTCCAGCCATTTTCATTCTTTTCTTCTTACAGGATTTGCGATTGAGATAAGGCTGACTTCGCTGTTTGCGAATTTTACGACATTATGAGCCTAGATGATATGCAGAAGGATCCTCATCTTCAAAATTTCATTGAAGTTGAAACACAAAAACAACGATTTCAGGTATTTTAGAAAGACCTAGATAATTTTGAATTGAAATTGTTGTTTTTTTACTAATAAATAAATCTACACACTTTGTTTGACAGCATTTGGTTCATGGACTGACTGAACAGTGCTGGGAAATTTGCGTGGATAAGCCGTCGACACGTTTGGATGGGAAAACTGAGTCTTGTTTGGTGAACTGTGTGGAAAGGTGAGGTGTTGTTGTTTCGAATATGGATTATGCAATGCAAATTATTATAATGAGTATCATATTTCACTTATCTAGATTCATTGACACCACCAACTACGTCATTAATCGACTTGATAAGCAACCAGGGCTCAAGGTGGATTCTGGCGATTCGGAATTTCTCGCTTCATAATAATATTCTGCAACTATACCACACCACAACAAAACCAAGCATCATTCAAGACTCTTAATTCCTTCAAAATAACATAACACTAGTCTTATCTTAAGTAGTAATTAATTATTCGTCAAAATTATTTATATTTCAATTATTCTTGTCCAGTCCAGTCCCCTTCGTGTAAACAATGTTTCAACGAGCCAAAACTTTTGTCCGCAACCACTGGAAGAAGGCTTTAATCGGAGGGATAGCTGTTCAAGTGGCTGCGTACGGAGTTCGCTATGCTACTGAAAAATTCATCACTTATCAGGAAGAGCAGGCTGTCCAATACTGGCAAAAAGTGAAGAAACAGCAATACTTCGAAAACGTAGATCAAAATTGTATCACCACATTCCGACACTTGTTCCAAGTCATGAAGCTAAAAATTGGCGAAATATTGGATGCTGAAGAAATCCAAGAGAGGCTTAAATCTAATCAAGTGAAAGATAAACTGAAAGCATGGGACGAATTAAAAGTTATCGCATTCACTCGAGTCCTAGTCACAATCTATGGATCTTCAATTCTGTATGTATTCCTACGTGTTCAACTTTCCATGGTTGGAGGCCTCTTAATTAAAGGAAATCCACGATCAGAGTCTCCGGAAGATGAGCGATATCCTGGTATGAGTCTGATATCATCATTCCCTTCCTCCTCCTCCTACTCATCCACCTCCACCACCCGACCAAGAATTATAAATGAAACAGCACAACGGAAATACCTCGACTTATCCCACTACTTTGTGTCCACCGGAATTGTCAAGATTTGTCAGTATGTCGAACAAAAAGTGAAAAACATGATTGGATCAGTCTCTCTCAAACAAACTGTGAGTGCAAGTGACTTGGAACAATTGTTTTGGACCATAATTAGAAAAAACAGCACTGAACATGATGATGAACCTAATTGTGATACCACAGCCTCAGCTCAAACTCAAGTACTGTTGGATAACCCTATAAAATCTCCATGGAAGTACGTCTTTCCCGACGAAGTGCTTCAAAATCCAGAATATTTTAATGGAAATGTAACCTCAGATCCGATCCAAGCTTCAAATCTGTACAGAAAGTTAGTCTGCGAAACATTCGACCTTTTAGAATCTGATGACACGAAAGACATTCTTCGCAACTTGGAAAGTCAAGGGGTCAGTTATTTTATCGACCGAATTGCAGAGTCAATGAATGAAGCTTCAGTGGACACCACCACCTCATCTGAGGACAACTCCTCAACCTTTCTTGAACCTCGTGTCGCCATTGCCAAGCTTATTCCAACAATGACCTCCCTTCACTTAATTGACGCGTTGGATGACCCTTGGATTCAATTGTTAACCAGAACAGATAATGTACGAATTATGAGTGCAAACATTTATGAAGCTTTTTGTGGTGAGCAATAGTTGAAATGATGAAAAAAATACATTTTGTTACATTTGTTATCATCAGCTAAATCTAGTATTGTTTTTATTCACTGCATTGCATCATCTTATATGAAAATGGTTATACATTTTTAATTCACCAAAAATACAATTTGTCACCAATTTGCCAATTTTGTCGCCAATTTCTTAGCTTTCACATTTGCTAATCATGGTTTGGTTTAGTTTATTATAGGAAATTTATAGATCCTGTCTGTATTATCTTCTGTAATTGAGGTATAAAGCAAACCGCGTACATGTTTTTTTAATGTGAGTTTTACATACGTATTTACTTGCACTGCAACAGCAGCGTTGATTTGATTATGATGCTGATTATGAGATTCTTTCTTCCATGATAATTTAGCATTGCCAATTCTTCTATCTTCTTTTTCTATCTATATCTATCTATCTTTTTTAGATTATAAGGTGTACAAAATACTGCTGGCTCGCCTGGCACTTCTATTTACCTTAATAATAATAATTAATTGCAAGTTTTTTGTGGAGTAACAAATGTCCATTACTGTACTGTATAAGAAAAAGGGATACGTGTTGTTTTGTGTAAAGAAATTTTCTGTAAGCTAGATAGATCAGGTCGACTAGAACGTTATTATTTTGGTTTTTAAAAATTCTAGTCTTCTTTTTTGGTAGAAATTATTCATTTTCAGAGTACGGCTAGAAAGTCGAAAGTGTTGTAATTTGTTAGTTATCATTTTCATATTATTATTGTTCCAACCAAGAGGCTTCGGATGAATTTGGGCTTCGAACCTTGATGCTGAACTGTTTTAGAGTTGAGTCCAAAGCTTGTTGGTTTCCGGAAAAGTATGCTGAGATTGCATTATGGAAAAGTAGCAACTGTTTGTGCATCACTTTTATCTATAATTCAATAATTAATTCATTAATTAATAATCTTCTCCTTATTATTCAATTTAGAATTTGCGTTACCCTGTTTTCATCAAGAAATTGTAACTTTATATTGACATCATCACGCAGTTTTTCATAGCTGATTTTGTAAACGTTGAAATTCTTTTGAGCTTCTTCAATTTTGGCTGTAGTTGCTTCCGTTTTTGGCATTTGTAACATTAGCTCAAGATCGGATCGATAAGCATCGTACTCCAATCTATCAAGGAAACATAATATATTTTGATTTACAATTCTATCCCAAAAACAGCATGTATCCTCCTAATTGAAATAATCTTACCTCGAGCTTTCATACTGCCGTATCGTCAAAATTGTATCCTCAATAGTTTTGTTGCATAACGTATTAACCGAGGACAAGAAGAAGTTCAAAGCAGTCAATAGAATTTCACCATTTTTGTGCAGATTTCGTTGTGTATCCGCATTGTACAAAAACTCTTGTTGAAGTTCGGGTGATTTTTGGGCTAAAATGTGAAGGGAAAACAAATGATAAATCTGTACACAATAATATTAAATTATGCGTTGATTAAGTTTAAAGAATATTCGATTCGTTCTCTTGTGACGAAGTATGAACACTTCAACGCTGGCTGGGACCGGACCCCGACATTTTTAAGAAGATCTTTCTTTCTATTCGAAACAAAGTATAATCTGAATTTGGTAAAAAGAATGTTCACTACGGTGGATAAAGTAATCGAGCTATATGATGAGAGTGAGTTGTCATACAGTCAATTAGAAATATACTACTCGTTACCATTTGTTCGTTCAATTAAAACTCAAAAAATTCAGTTTATTTCTACCCTTGTAGAATTTACTTTTCTGTAAATAATCCCATTGAAACAGTGAAATTAAATACGCAGAAACCTACCTCAACGAACGCTTGGATGCATTGGTATCAATTGTGCCATAAAGGTATATTACTTACCGCATTCTGCAAATGCTTCGGCAAGAGCTTGCTGCAAAATAATATTATAAGTGATAATCTTTTCTGATACGCACTTCTGTTCGAAATACATACCTGGGTTTGAATGACATGGTAAAAGTGGCTGGTGAAAGCTCGACTGAGACCCAAAACTTGTAAATAACGGCGTTTTATATCCCGTAAATGTTCGATTCTTGACTCCAGCTCTGCAAAAATATTAATAATTAAGAATAGTAATTAATTACCTATAGAAAAACAAAGGAACTTACCTGAATCCACAGTTCTCGAACTCTTCCCCATCTTTTCGAACATCATCTGCTTCGTGCACTTGTAAGTTGAAATGCTCCAATTCTTGATCGTTTCAATTTTCGATGATGGCGACTGCAAAGCGCGAATCGAACGGTGTTCTCCATTCTGAGGGCTTGAAGCATCCAACGCCGAGGGGATGGATGGTGCAGAAACTAGAAATCGACGGCAGGACACGATGGTTATTGTCTTGTTTCTGCTAAGAATCGAAAAAGTGTAATATCTACCTGAACTTGGGAGGACCGCCGGAAGTGAGTTGGGCACCGAATATTGTCGATTTTGAGGAATGCTAGATCGGAATGGTGGTTGAATTGGCATTGTAGGGACACTGGTGGTACTGGAAGTGACTAACATTGCGGCAGATCTTGCCCCCACTGTCCCTCCCTCCTCATCATACTGCTGTTGTTGTTGTTGCTGTTGGTGGTGGTGGTGGGAGGAGGTAGAAGAAGAGGAGAGCCGTTCAGAAAAGGAAGAACTGACTGGAAGGCCGCTACTGGAATTTGGATTCATAGAGGACATGGACATTTCTGAAACTATTAAAACAAAACAAATCAATTTCCTCCTGTTTATCGCAATATCACTCTGACTCTATCTAGTATGACAGAGAACATAGCTATCTATTATTTATTAACCAATATTGATTGATTGATTTGATACATGACATTATGACAACTTTGCTTACTCACTTTCACTCAAAGTGGGAGCAGTGGCGGAACTTTCGCCAACTTCCGACTCCATCATGTCGTCTCCGCTGACCGCGACACGTTGGTGCAATTTTTATGCAAATTCAACAATTGCTAAACTGATGATCTGTCTTAACCAGCAGGAATATAATGGGAGCTCTGTTTATCTACCAACAGACAGTAGTTGCGGTATACAACCCTGATTCTAAAATAACAGACAGAACCCAGCAGAGAACCCACACGCTCGCTCTCGTGGTTTGGTTTTTTTGACATAAAAAACAGACGGAGTACTATAGTAAACGTATAGACAAGATGTTTCCAATCCACACCAACCAGGCACAGAGATGACAGAATTGACAGACGTGTAAAAAGAATTATTATTATATAATACATTTTATGAATACAACACCCTACGAAAGAGTGTAGCTAAATAATACATTATTACTATGTTATTACTATGTGGGAATGAAAAGGGGTGTTTAAAAGTGATAATCATTCCAATTCCATGATTTGATAAGAATGAGTGATGAGACGAGAGATTTGACTTGTTTCCTGTCCTGATGCATTTTTATATATATTGAATACACATAGATATATACCTTATATTTCTACCTGCTTACATCATCTTAACTTAAGTATGCATCCATTTTAGCCATGCTTAATTTACATAATTATTGTCACAGCACAACCAACCACGTATAATCTGAATTAATATCCGGATTATTGATTAATGCATCGTTTTGTTTCGTCACCTAAAACCTCCTTCACACCTAACCTAACCTAATATTATTAGAAATTCAATACAGTCAAGATGGACATGAAAATAGATATATAGGACTTGACGTGATTTAGAATTCACCACCGAATTACCAGATTTTTAATTATATATATTAAAATGTGTACAAAAACCTGATTTTACCTTACTTGTGATTGTGATCGATCCTTATGGTCTTCTTTTTATATTATTGTCACGTCACCTCACAACCCTTTTCAAAACATTTCTTTCTTCTCAGATAACAAAAAAAAGGTTAAAGATCAAACGCAATACTGCCACAGTGGTAATCAGTGGCGTCAAAAAAGCTTGATTTTGTAGGAAATAATTTCTTTTTATTTCAGAATCAGGAAAAGAAAGTGCAGAATAAATTTCGCAATAATTATTATTGTTATTTTGTATTGTATTGTAGTTGCAGGTCGGCTCTAAAATGAAGAATAGATAATGTCCGTATTGTATTGGGAAATGAATATGAGTCGTTCGTCTATTGTATTGTATTATGTGGAAAACCACCCATCTATGGTATTTTCAAGGGAAACAAGCATTTTTCCAGTTTCGGAGTTTCGGAGATTGGTCGGAAGAGAGACTCCCTAAAACCGAATCGGGGAGTTGGTCATGCAAATGCATACATGCATCACAATTTACTAGGAGTGCATGAAATGAAATGAACGGACGGACGCAAACTCATCCATGCACTTGAACTCAAGCATTTTATATGCATACAAAATTGCTTAACAACGCGAACGAAATATTGGAAATCGAAAATTGTCATAATAAAGTATAACATTGTCACTTTAAGCAAATTTGGTGACTTAATTCAAATATTGGGGTGTGAATTGCAATTTGAAAAATGAAGATGGTCCAAGGTTATCAATATCATTTCGTTTTCCAAGAAAGAGGACAATGAGAAAAGTTTGTCCCTTAAATAAAAAAGTACATGCAAAGTGTTGCACCGAAATTAAAATTCTTGAACTACACTATTTTATCTTTAATTGAGCTATAGAATATTCCTTTGATTACTTCCGGTCATCTCATCTAAAAGCGACCTTAATTACTGGGGAAAAAACGTCTTGTTAATTGTTAGGCGAGAAACTTGCTAAAACCATACAAGACAAGAAATACACATTTTACGCAGTGAGAGTATATTTCCACATTAAATATGCACATTTAATTTATTAAAAACGACATTTATAAGTGACAAATAATGGCAATTAATTACCAGTTTTTACACGAATCACTCGAATCAGTATGCAACTGATCGGCATTCGCATCAAAACCATGATTCTCGACAAGGGCCTCAGAAAATATAAAATATAAATGTTTTTTGAGGAATGGGATGAGGCTAGCCGGCGATTGTACTGGAATAATTGGTTCCGCTTCCGCATCACCATTGCCACCTGCCACCCCAAATCGGAAGTGGCCGAGCAGGATGGTGAAACTCTTGTTCCGGTTCCGCATCACCATTGCCACCTGCCACCCCAAATCAGAAGTAGGAAGTGGCCGAGCAGGACGGCGAAGCTCATGTTCCGCTTCCGCATCACGATTGCCACCTGCCACCCCAAATCGGAAGTAGGAAGTGGGCAGCTCTTGTTCCGGTCTCTTCTCCTGTCACATCTCAC
>JAQFZJ010000367.1:0-31065 GCA_034695645.1 Folsomia fimetaria
GAATTTTCTGCATGAAAAAATTCATTGATGAACTTTACGATCGGATGGACGACAAGGAGTGGGGTCACTTTGTGGACTACGTTCTTCAAAAGAAGGGACGCTTTAAAAAAGAACAAAATGAAGTCGCTGTTATTCCAAAAGTAAAGAAGGAGAAGGAGGAATTAATGGAGTGTTGTTTGGATGATGCAATTCCAACCCCCGATTCTGAAGATCTCAACGAATCACACCCTCAATTTCCAGACAACAAAGCTCCCGATCAAATTCCGCCCTGCAGAAAACGCAAGCCAACAAGGAAAATGAAGAA
Source organism: Folsomia fimetaria (assembly GCA_034695645.1). NCBI lineage: Eukaryota > Metazoa > Arthropoda > Collembola > Entomobryomorpha > Isotomidae > Folsomia > Folsomia fimetaria. The sequence continues at coordinate 305 of JAQFZJ010000367.1, forward strand.
TCTCACCACTTCAAAAAGTAGCCGGAAAAATCACACCTGCCCAAAATGCATGAAATGTTTCCCTTACATGTCGCACTTGGCCCGACATCGTCTTGTTCACTTGACTCCGGAAGAGAAAGCGAAAGTGAAAGAGGGATGGAAACACTCCTGCTATTTTTGCAAGAAACGTTTTGCAGTCCCTTCTCGTCTTGAGATACACCTCCTTGTCCACACCGGAGAGAAACCCCTCCGATGCGACCAGTGTGGTCAACAATTCACAGAAAACGGTAGCCTGAAACGGCACAAAGCCCTTCACACCATCAACCCAAAGAAATTCTCTTGTGACCAATGTTCCAAATGCTTCACCCGACAAAGTAATCTGAAAACCCACGAGAAAAGGGCTCATCTCAAGTTGAAGGATGTCCCTTGTCCAGAATGTGATCAAAAGTTCATTACAAAGAGTGACATGACGCAACACTTGAACGGAATAATTCATCGCAGAGTTCGCCATCCTTGTCCCTACTGTCACAAAACATTCTCACAGAAAGGGACTCTTGGACTACATGTGAAGAAGGTCCATCCATCCAAAACCCTTCATTATAAACAACGACTCCAATTATTAACTACTTAATCTTGATCATAATTTCTTTCTTGTAATTTATATATTTTGCCCAACCTAATCCTAATAATTTGGCAAATAAATGAGGATTTTTATAGAGTTCATTGTAGTCTAAGTTTTAAGTCTTCAACTTTATAAAAATTATTATTTGCAGTCTTAAGATTGCAGATAAAATAGGATTTGTGACTTGGTGTTTTTGTGCCCTTTTTGTCCATTTTATCAAAGTGATCGTATTCATTTGCCTGGTCCTCAACTCAAAGATATCCATCAAATTTACTTGAATACTAGAACGCAAAGCATGCAATTCTATTGCCCTTCCTCAACCAACCAAATTCCCAACTATTTAATCTTTTTACGATACACAAATGTTACACCCACTCTTAAAAATCCATCCGATTGCATGCACTTTCATTTTGGCATAACAGAACAGTGATGACAAAACAAGCATGAATGCATGCACTTTCTTAATTTTTCATCATTTAAATAAATACATGATTCCCTAATTATCAAAATAATTCATTATTCATTTAATTTGCATTCAAAAATTATTTTCTTTCTCTTATCGTTTGTTGTTTTGAGACGACTGATGATAAGTGAGAAGGGGTGAAGTTGGCGGGTGGGGTTGATTGGGCGTGTGTGCTATGTTATAATACATACACGATCTGTATCATATATATACCTACGTGATGGTGGTGGTGGTGGTGGTGGTGATCTGGTATTGCGACCATTATTGCGTGCAACAGCCACACAACACACACAGTCATCATTCTCTCGTACATACAGCAGCTGATGTCCTCAAAACAACTGCACAGCAACACCAACAAAGAAAGAAATATAGCAAACTAAAAGCAAAAAGGGATTAAGTAATAAACTAAACCACCACCATTACCACCATTAACATTAACAGCATCACCATACCATCAATTATTTACATTACACTATTTGGTCCAGCCAAGCCAGGAAACTAGTTGCTGTTCAGTAGACCAATTTTCTGGTGGGTTGCAAATTCCAGTACAAAAAGAACAAGGATAGAACTATAGAACGTCTTTGAATTTCTAAAAGAACCTTTAATTAATTATTGCCAAGTCGTCATCGTCATGGACAGGTGGGTGGAGTTGGTTGGGTTATCATTCATAAATTTTTAAGACGCATAATATAATGTGACGTATTATGGTCTAATTAGTGTTTAAATATATGGTGAACGATAATGATAATGCATAATTTTGACGTAATTGTTGTAATTTCTATGTAGAAACGAGTCAAAGAGTAAGAAGAAGAGTAACGTTTCCCCCACGAAACAACAGCGTTCACCACGGGGACAAGTTCCACCAACTTCTGAGGGGAGCAAGGAGAAAGAAAATGTTGAAATTGTTCCACCATCAGCCACCCCCACACCTCCAGCCAGTCCTTTCCAAGTGGTAACCCCCACTACAGAAGAAGGAGAGAAGGTTAAGGTTGAACAGGACACGAAAATTGTGAAGGATGCAGAAGAAGGAGGGGAGGAGGATGATGGTATGTAATAAACGCGTGTAAATAAGGAAGGTGGATGCTTAAGTTTTGTTAGGAATGATTCATTCCGAATGAATGGTTTAATGTGCAATTATAAATTTTAAGTGTTGTTGTTTTGCCTGTATGACATAATTCTTATTTTTATGCTATAAATAAATAGGTGCTGCTGGTGGGAGTTGGTCCGGATGGTTTAGCAGCACCATCAATTCTGCAAAGGAAAAGTCGAACGAAATGTAAGTTTAAGGTTTTGGATTTTAAAATTGTTTGTTGTTTTTATTACTTATTTTATTAATGTTACTAAATAAAACGGTTTTTGTGAACAGGCTGCAATATTTGAAACAAGATCTATCCGAGTTCACTGAAACCGTGTCTGAAGCTGGAAGAGATCTGAAGGACAAGTTGAAAATTGAAGAGAATGCAAAGCAGGCTGTGAGCGTGGTTGGGGAAAAGTTCAACGTCGCGCTAGAACAAATGTCCACAATTTTTGGAGTCGGACCGGATGATGAAGGTCTGTTGATATATTTCATAACAATAGTTTTGATTGATTTATTTTAGGACAATAAAAACAAAAACTGATGCAATATTGTTGTTTGAATTTAGATGAGGAAGTAATTGTGGGTGGAAATTCAGGACGGGTAGTGATTGATCGGGTACAGGCAAAGATCTATTCCTTGGCTTTGGACGACGCCGTGTTTTTGAATGACCCTGAAGATATGGATGCTTACGAAAAATGGCTGGCTCATTTCGATTTGGAAGTAAAGAATGATGAAATTGCGGAATTGTTAGCTGCCAATCCTCATTTACAACTCCACTACTCTCAACTTGTTCCGGACAAAGTGTCCCATTTGGTATTTTGGCATAGGTTCTATTACAGAGTTCAATTGATTTTTGATGAAGAAGCGAAACACAAGGCTTCCGAAATGCAAGCTAAAAATAACATTGCACAGTCTTCCATAAAGAAAACCTCTGGCAATTCATCCGGAAATGATTCCCCTGTTGGTGATATAGGTATTATGGGTCCAGGTAAATTTGCTAAAAGAAATAGACTGATACCGGTAAATTTGCTGTAGGTAGATAAGACAATAAATACTGATTATTCCCTTAATTTTTCTCACAAAGGTGGTGATCAAAGCATGGTAGAAATTTCGGAAGAAGACCAAAAACGATTATTGGCGGAATATGAAGAAGAATTAAAGAAAGGCGATGAATCCGGAAAACATTCTCGACGATCCAGTGGAACCCAAATGTCATCCTCGTCATCCGGCAGCTTTGCATTTGTAACGGTACGTTTTGCATTAAAAATATAATAAACAATTCTTCATTTCCATTCTTTTCATACCCAATTCAACTCATTTTCTCCATTTATAGAGAGATCCGGATACAAACGAACTTAAAGTGGATTAATAGTAGATTTATAAGATATACGTAATAATTAAGCGCCCGTCGTTCGAGAAATAATCAGTGATCAGTTCAAAATTAAAAGTACACAAATTGGGATGTATACCTATTATAAACAACATTATACATACATATATAGCGTGTTAATTAATCAAATCAAATCCACCATTATAAAATTCCGGTGATCGATTATCAACATTATATTATATACATATACTATATATATCCTCCTCCATTCATGATGATTCAATTCAGCTGTCGTACGTACATATAAATGCTGAATATCTTATTGTTCCCTGAATTGTTCCTTCTGAACAATTGCGCAAGTTGAGTCACCCGAAATAATAATTAATAATCAATCTTTTGTTTGTTCTTCTGGTAATAAATTTATAGAAATCATCATCATCATCACTCTGTATTGTTTTGGTTTAATTTTCCATTATGAATTTATATAATTGTGTCCAATCATTGATTATTAATATTGTGCGTAGCTCTTTTGTATTTTTAGTTTTACAAAACAGAGTGCCTTCAACCGGAACCGCTGAATAATTTTATACACTCTAAGTCAAAAAAATAATAAAATAAATTATGACATTTTTTCGATAATAATAATAAGTATGAATTTCTTCACATGGAATATTGTGGCGTCATGTCGTCACCAAACACCCATTCCGTACCGCACCACACACACACACCACCACACCACCGTCATGTTTCAAAATCAGCGTGCAAGGAAATAAATAAGTTGGACCTCAACCGAATGATTTCTTAAAGTGAAGATACCTGTAAAACCAACCAGCATTGCATTGTTGGCGTGGTGTGGTATATGTATGTGTGGTGTGGTACGTCAAACGCACCATTGTTGTAAAATGAGAGAGAGAGAGAGAAGTAGGACGATGGGGAAAAGAGAAGTTGTGGTGGTTTGGTCTATGCTGACGATGGCGTTGATGATGATGAGAGTGTGTGTTCATCATGGATGGTTTCTTTCCTGTTTTCATCAGTGCTTTGTTGGCATCTGGTGCATGCGGAATAAAAATAATAATAAGAAGAAGCACAAGCATCGCAACGCATCGTCTTCTCATCCGTTTCCTTCATAGAAACGTTGCACCATTGTTTCCCACGCACGCCAAGCAAGTGATTCACTTCACTTGCACTGCTCGACAGTTTTGGATTCCAAAAAAAAACTTGTATTGTGTAGTGATTTAGTTTGAAAGAAGTGTTGTTTGAAAATGAGTGTGATAAAATCGAATCTGTTTTGGACTCAAGATTACTGGTGAAATCAAAAGTGTGCGAGAAATTCGGACCCTGGTTGGTTATCTTCGGAGTGATTGCGACCCCGATTTTTGGGGGAGGAAAGTGAAGGGAATGACGGGAATTAAGGATATGAAGAAACATCGGGCCTCCATAGGATGGCTGGGTCATGCCCTTACAGCTTTGGCTGTGTTCATTTTTGTAAGTTTTTATTTTCATGAGAAAAATAAGGAATCTAAATGAATAAATTTATATGGTATCGAAATTACACTTTAAAATCGTAAATATCTGTAAAACACAACCTTTTCTTAGCCATCTCGTTACACAATCCGTATTTAAACGTACCAAATATTGTACAACTTATATACACACCAAAAACTTTGATCATTATCACTTGCATTGCATGGTACAGTTAATTCTACGTTCTGGACCGGAAGTGGTCCATTGCACACTTTCATCCATCCATCATTCATAAAGACAGAAGTTCGTTTGCAATTATTATCCAGATGGTGTGCAATTATTGTTTGCAATGAATAAACAACCTTATTGTGTGCCTTTAATTAATTAATTAATTAATCAATCTATAAATTTTCCATCCAATATCTTCTTACAGATAGCGGGATGCATCATTATCGGATTCATAGCTTGGGTACTCTCCACTTCCGTCTCAATTCAGAAATTTCAGTCCGGAACTCTGGTAAGTTATTATTATAAGATAATAATAATAGTAATAATAATTTAATGCACTTTCAAGCAATTAAGATAGAATAAATAGCATGCGCAGAATTAGAACAATGCGAATTCGACTGTTCTTTTCATCTCGGTTGGTCGTATTGTCTGTCTGAATGAATGAATGATTAGTCACTTCACTTCAGGCGGATGATGGCATAGGGAGGAAGGTTAACAACGACAACGACCGACGACAAATAAATAAATAAGTAATGAAAGAGAAAGTGTGTTGTGTTTCTAATCATGGCCCCCTCGGATTAAATAAAGACTTAACAATGATAAGTATATAATAAGTCGTAAGTCGTAACTACTTGTTGAATGAAAATGAATGCATATCGTAGTCGCATAGGTTAGTTAGGTCGTGTGAAACCGGACGCCATGCCGTACCACGCCAAGCCAATAATTATACATACTAGTATGTACATAGTTAGTGTGCGCTCAAAAAAGAATGCAACTACTTTTGTTTTTACCATTTCTCTAATCCTAATTTAGTTAGTATTATCAATCAGAGGAGTAATTTAATAATAATAGTAAAATAATAAATAAATCAAGATTACTAATTATATACATTGTCTCAATATCAATAGCAAGGTTGGTATATGTGCATTTCTCCTGAGAAATTAATTATCATAACCTAAAACCTACTCCTGTATGTATATGTATACACAACCTATTAAATATGGCACCTGTTCTTTTTGAAATTAGCATGTTAATCATCAATTCATTATTAATTATTATTGTAAATGAGCAAGTTATTGTCGGTGGGTGTGTTCCACGGAAATCTAATCGGGACATGTGCAATTCTTAATTTATCTAATAATTCATTTTCATTTCTTAATTACTATCAACTATAGAATAACCTCGTTCTCATATTGTATTTATTATTAGTAAACTAAAAAGTAAACCAACTATAGTATGGAATATTCTGTCTTTAGAATAAGAAGAAGCAATTATTTGTACTTACTTACAAATTTAATGTCTCAACCTGTGCGTACAGAATAAGGCACACGCCACACACACACACCGCACCACACCTGTCTTATCTGAATTTGTTCCCATCCATCCAAACCAAAAGGCAACAATCCTTTGCTCATCTGCCGAAAACGAAGATCTTTAAGGCTGCATTCTCATCTCACTCTTTATTTTTTTTTTATTTTTATTATTATTATTATTATTAAATGCTCCTTCAACCATTCATTCCACTCAGCTTCTTGAAATAAGGCAACAAAGCGTTTGGTTGGTTCGTTTCTTCATGCTTTACTTAAAATACAGGTATAGAATGCGTATTCACTTTTTAGATCAATGAATTCAATACGCAGAAAATAAACCGATTCAATCAAAAGTTTGGGTCAGGTCTTTAGTCAGAAATAAAATAAAAATAAACGAGGATGCAAGTTCTGGTTGTGGGTGCTGCTATTTGTTTGATTGATCTTTGTTAAGATAAAAAAAACGCTTTAGTTATTATTTACAGTCTTTTATTTGGTGCCGATCATTCAGATAAGAGAGAAGTATTACTTAAATAAATGGATATACGTTGAATTTGAAGTTCTACTTGTTCAGCACCTTTTCCTAAATATACAACAAATAATATGAAAGTAATCACGTTTTACGATACAAATTAACAGTGCGTATATACGTAATTGACCCAGGGGTATAATATTTAGCTTTAGTGTTGTTTAAATAAAAGTGAAAAAAATTAAGAATGCATTAATAAATGCTTATCATTTTGATTTTGATGCTTATCTCTTTTTTGTGTATAGATTCTTACCTACATCGTGATTGGGATCGGATTCTCTCTCTTCTTTACTGGACTTATTGGTTGGGTGGCTGGGGCAAGTGAGACGGCTTGTATTATCAGATTGGTAAGCATATAATGAGATAACCTTTAATAAGCAGTGAAAAAAACATTTGACATTTGAAATAATATGTCTTATCATGTCTTGTCTTATTGCTTATCATAGTTCATAGTGATGGTCCTTGTCACAGTCACTTCCGGAATCGGAGGAGTCTTAGCACTCCAAATTACTCGGATTGAGGTAAAGTGAGATTTCTTCTCCTTTTTATCCTTTCATTTTCTGAGCCTAGTTTGCAATTTATTTTTGCATCATAAAAATCTGCACACTTACCTTTTTATTCAGAAATTACTTGGTTGATTTGCTCAAGTGGAGTTGATTTGCAAAAGTGCTATGTTTTTAACGGAAGTCAAAAAATTGTTCAATCAACCGAATCGATACTGGTGGATGCATGCAAATAAATCAGAAAAGCGTGGCTGCATAATGCGAATTATTTTACCAGAACTCAAATTCTTCCTGCCTGAATAGATTTCAATTCACAATTTTGAATAATCTTTAATTTTTATTAAGAAAGAAAGACGAAGTGCTAATAATAGATATTGCAAAATAATTTGTGCAAAAAGTTCTACGCAAACTTTTCAATTACAATTCAATTGAATTCAATAGTTAATTAATTATTGCAAATTTAGATCTGCACTACTTTTGGCATAGACATCCAATTGACTCGCAATATTGCAAGCCACCAATCCACAACAATGATTTGATACAATAATTGCATTGCATTCTGCATCTTTTGAGAAAAGTGCATTGCATATCGCATTATGTACTATTTCTGCATACTAACGTTAGTAAATTTAACGTTATTTTTTGTTCTTATATCATTATTCGTTGGTATTTAGTTGAAGAGTAGTGCCAAGTCGTCGTCAGTAGTAGGCTTCTTGCACTATTATTCAGTTAATTTATAAAAGACGAGCACAAAACTACATGAACTCGTAAACTCAAGAATAAATAAATAATTGACTACGGTTGACTTAAGTTTGACAAATGAATAAATGACGACACGACATTTAAAAAAGCTGTCTTTCTTATTATTGAGTCAGATTTAGATTTAATCCAAAAATGAGTGTCATTTTAGCCAAATCTTCAACATGCACACGTTTCTGACTGATTAATCCCTCTTTTGTCATTAGATAACTTTCCCCATCCATTTGTTTGTCGTAATAAATAACAAGTGAATCGTAGAATGGGATGGAAATAATTTTAGTCTCTAGGCTAAAAAAATTGTCACATTTTCACAGGCTTGATTTGACAAATTCTTCATTCAGTGTTCAGAAAGGAAGGAAATGTTGCAAGCAGAAGAATAAGAATGCTCAATTTCTAATTTTGATGTAAAAATACGAAAATAAGAAATCAAGCAAAACATGAAATTCAATGCAATTTTGAGTTGAGAAATGAAATGAATATGAAGCATGCAAATTTCTTTATCCAGAGGAGGATGTCACGCTTATCTACAAAGAGCGTTCAACCCAGATAGATATTTGATACGCCTACGAGCAAGGCCCTTTAGTATTATTATTTTTGAATCACAAAATCAAATCACATTCAACATGATGATATCCAAATCAAATTGAACTTAACCTGAAACTGACAAATTGCTTGTTTGTTTACTGAATGAAAGAAACTGATTGAGACATTGTGATGTGACGACGACGACACTTTGTGTCCATTATCAACGATGTCATCATGTGACACTCAATCCTATACAAAAAAACGAATAACACAATTATTGAGAAATTTAGTACAACAAAATCTGTACATTAACATTCACATAATTATAACAAACACTATAAACTACATGAAACAACTACAACTAAACTTACTTAAAAACCCAATCTTTTGAATCTTTTAAATTCAGACGGAAGACATTCTACGCTTCGGATGGATGGAGGTTAATCAAAACACACGCAATTTCATCCAGTCATCAGTAAGATTTATTGTTTGTTCTTTCTTCTCTTCTTCTTCTTCTTACTTCATTGTTTTGTACATTTTTTATAAAAAAAAGAACAGCTTTTTGAATTTAATTCAATTAAATTCAATTAATTCAATTCACAAAAACAAAACTAAAACTCTTTCATTTCATTATCTGTATTGAATCACACAAAGATGGAGCGAAGAAATCCGGCTGAATTAATTAATTGTTGTCACTAACTATGCACAAATAATATATAACGCTTTCACAATCCACACCACCGTTTTCTTAGTCGTTTTGCCCTTTTGTTCATGTTTTTGATGTGTGATGCATTTTCTACACGGGTACATCATGCAATGCAAAATGCACATTCATAGGATATTAACCCTAAGATAAGCATAGATGTGTCAATTCTAATGATGTATGTATATAAAAATAAGCCTGCTTTTACTTTAGATTAAAAAAAGAAATAATAATAACGTGTTAATTTGTACGGAGAATTGTAAAATTTAGAATGTCAGGTTCACTTTAGGTCAGGTCAACAGGTCACAATACATATTCAGGAGGACGATAATGGACAAATACTGTACATACACACAAACATAATACATTTTTTTATTATTGACTATTTAATGAGAATTAAGTATTGAATTAAATTGACTGCAGACAATTATAAACATTGACTAATGCATGCTTTTGGTTTTGGGTTGATCTCGCTTGTTTCGTTTGATACAAATTCACTGTAAAATGTAAGCTTGTGGGAATTAATGAAATTTTACAATTACAGCAAATTGTTGAGTATATTTAAGAAAATAGTGTAGAAAATGGTTTATAAGCTTGTTTTTTTAAAGGATTAGTTTGTTCACAAACAATTTTCTTTAGTTCTTAAATCAAAATGAAAATGATACAGATTATGCGAAAAAAGATTAAGTTTTAAGCTTGCGTGACACACTGCACTGGTCGTATGCATGTGCGATATTTTACAAATTTGTGTCATTTTGTCACGTTTTATTGTATGGAATTAGTAAAGTAGTTACATTTATTTAGTGCGATATATTATAATAATTTTTAAGACCCAAAATTTCTTCAGCTTTGATTTTAAAGTAAGATAAGTAGCCTGATAAGATGGTAAACTTATCTTCTAATCGTTTAAATCCTTGCTTTTTTTCTTGCAAAAATATGAATATTAAGAGTATTAAAAATTTGCTTCCGTCTCATATATAAGCGTGTAAAGGATAAGGTTTGGTTTTAAGATAACTATTATTTGATTAATAATACCCTACAGAAAATAATAAATGCTTATTAAATCCATTTTTAAACTTTGCAGCTAAATTGCTGTGGTTTGAAAGGGCCACGGGAATTTGCAGACAATAATTACCTCATGGATACAACATGCTATGAAATTACACATGGAGAAAAACGATTAAAACAGGTAATCAATCATCTAAAACTTTCATCATGCAAGTCAATAATAAGTCTCACTCTCAAAGCATTGTTGTTCTATTGTTGACAGTGACATTGTTCAATGCAACAAAACACGTTATGTGTATTTGTGGTAGGATCACCACATAATGATGACAATATCCATCAATTTTATTTTCATTGTTGTTTTATACTTATGGATTTGATGCATGGTCATCATCATAAGTCTTCAGTGCTAAAAACGCATTTATTATAAAAAATGAACAACTTTACTTACTTTACTTACTTTCCACTTCATTTCCTTTTCATAATTAGTTCACTTTTATTTGCTATACATTTTATCCTCCTCTATTAACTTAACTGCTCAATGAAATGAAACTAAAAACCAGGTTTTTGCTTCGGATGATGACTTCTTGTACTTATAAGAACTCGCAAAAAAAGTACATATACATACACAACAATACGCAATTATATTATTGTCTGGTCTGCCTGCCACCGCACATAACTATAACGTACTTGTACTTAAAAGCCGCATCATCATCATCATCATCATGATGCGAATCTTAATAATACTAATAATACAGTACAATACATTTACAATAATGTGAATGCCATAATGTACCGCAAATGATGGGAAGAATTTCTATTTCATTCCATCTTTACTTTTTGTCAGACTGTCTGTCTGTCAGTACTTATGTACAATCCAATAATCCAATTCAGTGAATAAATGTAGTTAACAAATGAGACATGACTGACATGATTGGGTCGAATTTAGAATTTTTGAAATGAAATGACTTGCAGATAAGCCTTACTTACATGCACTTATCTTAATTTTTATTTTTTACAGGCCAGTTGCAGCATAGAGTTGAGAAAATGGTTGGAAAACAACAAGTCCATCTGGGTCTCACTAATCCTCGCCTTGCTTATCATTCAAGTCTTATCCGTCATCACGGCCGCTCTTAGTCTTCATTTTTTAGCCAAAAGAAACAAAAATCGTCGCAACGAAAGTCGTACGAGTTCCAATAGACAACTTTACGCAGAGGACTCGGACAATAGTGAAAATTTCAGAGATTCACTTTGATAAAGTCATGATGATGATGATACTGTTGCGACGATTTTTGTTGGAAAACCGTAATAACACACTATATGCAATTTTATACCAAATAAATACTTGCTAAATTTTTGTACTATTTTTCTATATATGAAGCGAGATGTGTTTGTTATATACTTGCTGAGAGAAGTTCTTTATTTTTGTACATTGGATGACGAATTTTTCCTTATTAAAATTTTATTTAATATGTAATCGCATTGTGGTCCATGTTAAATTTCATTTACTTCTTGTAAACATAAATAAACCTGTAATTATGTAATTATAATAACAATAATAATTGAAATACAAAATATATTGAAAACTTGACCACGTACGTATACATCTTTAACTAACGACCAAAATAATAATAATAATAATAATAATCAGGATGTCATCTAATTGATATCAACTTAACTAACTATTATTTACGAGTTGAACACGTTAGGTTAGATTTCAAAAACTACAAATAATTCAAGAGAATTCTAGCAAACAGTCAATAATAGTCATTCATATAAAAATGCAATTCAAGCATAATTTTATACCACATGCAAGGTCCTACAAATAAGGTTAAATAATTATAAGTCACTAGATTAATAGGGCCGACTACAGTAGAAGATTCCCAACCCCAGGCTTTTTCCCTGGCCAAGCTTCTTTAGCGTATTTCTTTTTCTTGGGTTCATCACTCAAGTCCATGGGAGGAGGGGGTGGGTTGAAGATTGGATGAATCACCTTTGCAGGCATCGGTTCTTCCGCAGGTTCAATATCTGGTGCAGGATTTGGCAAGGGTAAATCTAATTTTGAAGTTAATGATGTGAAAAATGACTTTCCAAATGCATCTGGGGGAATATCGTCATAAAGACTTATCGACGTTCGAGGAATGAAATGCTTGACTGGGGAATGGGTCGGGACTAAGCCGCCGGAATCTATTTTGATTCGCTAAACAATAAAATCACAAAATTAAACAGGGTCAAATGTCAGCAAATATATTATATTAGTTTAGTTAGTTAACAAACCTTCGAAGTCGGGATTACAGTTGTATGAACCAAATTTCTAAATCTGCCCACGGATGGATCCACATCTTCAGGATTAATAATCTCTTCATCTTCATTAAATGTAACAGACTTATTTTTCCGCTTTGATGCCTTTCGCTTATTATCCTCAGGTATCCCTAGCATGGATATCCTCCGATTATGAGCAGTATTAAATTCTGTCAAGTTCTACAAACAGAAAAACATCATGAGTTTTAAAAAGTACCCAAAATATCAAGGCATACAAGTGACTCACATCTAACTCTGAATCTGTTTCCGGAAGGCCTAAAAGTCCGCCTTCTCCATCCGCCGCGGTCCTTTCCAACTCTTCCATAATTGGCCTAGGTCCTACATTCAAGGGCTTCTCTCTCAAAATGTACATTCTCGTTGAAGCTCCAAAATGGAAGGTTATGTCCACCGGGAGCTGAGTGGGTTTGTTAGATTCCAACCTCATGCTACCAATAAACGTTCCATGAGCTGAACAGAACAGAATAATCAAATAATCACAAATTACATGCAGTTCTTGAGTTCTTCGTCTTAATTTCTTAAAATTCTCAACTTACTGCTTGCCAGATCAACTAAAAATGCTCTTTCCAAATGTTTATGATACACAAAAGCAGCATGAACCCTGGAACAGGACTGATGATCGATACACACATCATTAATTTGAGGATTTCTCCCAAACAGGTAACACTTTTTCTCGTCCACCATCAATTTCTACATCAAAACACAATCTTCCATTATATATCAATCATCCTTCATTACATGCCAATTAAACATTTGCACCCAACCTGAACAAGCTTATCGCCCTTCATTACGTCTAAATGGAGTCCTGCTGGGGGTCTTGATGCCCTACAAATGAAACAAACAAGTCGCATAAAATCCACGTACGTTACGTTGCTCCTTAAACAATGCAATTATTCCACTCTTTTTACTTACCAGGGAGGGATATCATAATGCGGATTCGACATGTCGTCAACTATTCTTATCAAGTAGTTTTCGTTATCAGTCCTACAAAATCCGCCCTTCCTTCGTTACTTTGCGCAGAACAGGGTCCAAGTTTTACCACTCCATCCAAGATAAGGTCACGGATAAGATGATGCCAATTAGAATTATTGCATTATTGATGTTGCGAATAAATTGTCTGATTAAAATATTTTAGCAATTGATGCGAATTTATTTGGCATTATTTTTCCTCCGGTTGTGGATTGAATCCATTCGCGCGAGTGGATCCCAATTTTCCCAACTACTCGATCTGCCTGCATAACAAAACAACAAAAACAAGTCATCATCAAACAAACATCATCATTTATTTCAATCTTCAAGTTTTTCGCCAAATTTCGACAGCATCAAGATGGGTGTGGATTGGGTAGCTTATGGATACGGTGCTTTGGTCGCGTCGGGTGGAATTATTGGATATGCAAAGGCTGGTAGGTCACCTTACGTTATGTCCATAATCTGTTTATAGTATTCGATAAGATTTGAATATTATCAACATGTTATGTTCTTTGGTTTATTGAGAACAATTCATTTCATCTTGTTGCAACTTTTGTGAATGGAATTTATGCAAGTTGCTGTAGCGAATTCGCGAAAGAATGTTGCAAATTGTTGCATGTTGTGAAATGGATTGAAATGCATCTAATTTGAATGTAAAATGACAATTGTTGACTATATATTGTTTCTTTCATTTTCAGGGAGCACTGCATCCCTCGGAATGGGACTCTTGTTTGGAATGGTCATTGCTTACGGAGCATACCAAACATCGCATAATGCGAATAACTACCTTGTCGGGCTGGGGGCCAGCGCCATACTTGCAGGTGTGATGGGCAACCGATTCTACCACTCGGGGAAGTTCATGCCAGCCGGTCTGGTCGCTGTCGTGAGTGCCGCCATGGTCTGCCGCTATGTCGTTAGATCATTTGCTGTGAAGCAATAACACAAATCATCCATCCATCCATCAAGATTTCCAATCAAGAGTTAGTCGCATTCCATTTTAAAAGAAATTTGCATCAGGAATTAACAAAGTTAAACGAAATTCCTCCTCTCTCCTATTTTCTTGTTCTTTAAACGTTATTATTATTAGGAATATATAAGGTTAGAAACAAGTCTCTCTTATTGTTGGGTGGGGTACGGGTTTAAGAACTGTTTCATCATAATGTATGTTGTTATCATTATATATAAAGCATAAAATGGCAATAAAATGAAATACGTGGTAACTTCACTGCATATTTGCTCAAATATATGGATGCTATATAATACGTGACACAATGTAATACCACCTGCACATATTATACATATAAGCAAAATTCAACAGTTGGTGTTTTTATGAAAAACCATACGACATATCATGCATCTATTATTCACATGTTTAGAATCCATGCAGAAAGTACACTGCAATAAGAGCAATGCTTTTAATTTAAATATCCACATGTTTTTCCATCCACGAGGGTTTCTTTCTAATTCTTTTATTTTTATGCTTCCTAGAATGAAAAGTACCCTTGGTCGGTTCGAGGTCAAACCATTTCATTTCATTACTGAGGGGAGAAAGGGTATGCAAGATGATTGACGGTGTGGTTGAACCAAGGGCTCCCTCCCTATTCCTATATTATATAGAGCTTCTTTCTGGTTTAGGTAAACTAATCCCTTTCAAAGTCGGAGTCATCCAAAACGTATTATTGGAAAAAAGGAATGGTACCCTTCAAATCTGTATATGCGTTCTATTCAAATGCAACAATGATATGAAGTTGTAAAGTGAGCATACCATACATTTGCCTATGAAAACTTCTTCTACACTATTTAAAATAGTTTAGAATTTGCTAAGAAATAAGAACAAAGGAAGCTCAAAGAAGCAGTATAGTGTCACATTCAGTCCAGGACTTTGAGACATTCTCAAATCTCATGTTCCCTATCCATCAAATCCAGTCAATCCATGGTACTTTCCAGTAGTGCATGTTAGTTTTAAAGAAGTGCTAATCGTAGACATACATATATTATTACATGCAATATTTTAGCTGGAGAATATGATGGTGTGCACTGTTCTGTGCGTGACTAAAAGAAATGCAACCTGAGACCCTCATGCAGAACATCAGAATTGATGTAATATTGCAAATATCGTGAAATAATAATAACGGCGAATGTTGTTAGTTACACACTGGGAGTGACTAATAAGAAGAAGGACATAACAAACGTATTCATTTTTGGCAATAGCGTTAGAATCCTAAGTGAAATATAGGCATAATTCATATATCGTCATCCCCCAGTACTAGACAAATACTGACGACGCATAGTTGTGGTCTACGTCTGCCGGAGTTTTTTGCAAATCGATTCTGCTCTGATAAAGAAATTATCGCTTGGCTGGTGAGAAAAAATACGTTTTGTTATTTTTAACGTTTCTGAATAATTGATTGATTATCAGTTTTAGCCAAACTAATCTAAAAATTGTGTCTCACCATGTCTTTTGTTTGTAGAAATGAGTTATTCCGGGGCAGGAAGAGGACGGGACCACCCAGGGGACAGGGACCGTGATAGGGATCGAGATAGCTATAGAGACCGTGGTCGTGGCCGTGATGAACGTGACGGTGGCCGTGGTGGACGTGACGATGACCGTGGAGGATATGGGCACGGGGACCGGGGAGGAGGTCGAGACTACGGAGGAAGAGGAGGTGATTACGGATCATATGAAGGACGGGGAGGTGGCGATTACGGTGGAAGGGGAGGAGGTGAATACAGAGGAAGGGGAGGGGACGATTATAGAGGAAGGGGAGGGGATGATTATGGAGGAAGGGGAGGGGACGATTATGGAGGAAGGGGAGGAGGTGAATACGGTGGAAGGGGAGGAGGTGATTACGACTCATATGGAAACGGCGGAGGAGGAGATTATGGATCATCCTATGGAGCAAATGAGCGTGGTCGTGGTCGTGGCGAAGACGATTATCGCCCTCCAGGTCGTGGTCGACCAATTCCTGCAGGACATGGATCATCTCGGGATTATCCACCGGTGGGAGGAGGCGGCACAAATGGTGGAGAAAGAGGAGAAGGACCTCCTGTCCGTCGTTCCCCTGTGGAAGAGGAACTCAAACGAGGTAAGAATCAACTTTTTTGCGCTCCCAAATTTGCAATTTGTACTCACTCATATTGGCAAAAATATTAATTTACATTTTCATATTCATTCCGTCTCATTCACTTAAAATAACGAATTGGTCATGTGCAACCATATATTTGATATTTGCACAATCATCCGTCTCATCATTGCATAGCCGATGTTCTTTTCACTTCAAATTAAACGTGAAACAAAGGATTAATAAAGAAGATCGAAGTTAAACTTTTGTGCGGGTGCATGGCGCGATAAAATCTGCTGTGCATGCTAGAAATTAGACATTTCATGATGATGTCCATGTCCTCTAAATGTTACCGGCATTTGAACCGACGCTGTTTTGTCATGTAATACGCTCAATGCTTTGTGCCGTGAAGAAAGGATTGTACGTCCACCAACTTTTGGTTCATCATCATCATATATGAATGAAGTAGAAAAGGGGCTGTGAGAGAAAAAAGGCGAAAAAACGGGCTGGATTGGTTGTATCCTCATGGAAGGATGGCATCGTGGTGAGGTAATAATATCGTGCGGAATACAAAACGAACGAGGTTCGAGTTCGAGTGAGGAATCGATATCGCGTTTTGCCTCCACAATCACAAAGATAGTGTGGATTGGAGATTGCATCAAATTTCTGACACTTATCCAAAATTACCAGTATTATTGGTGGGGGGTAATCTTTGCTCTCATGTAAGGTCTAAAGCGTGGTTACTTAATTGAGACGCAAGTGGAGAAGATTATTAACGGCTAAAATAATTTTGACAAAGGAGAGAAGCTACAGAGATGAAGCGTAGCGATTCGGCTCGGGGTAATTATTACTTTAAACATTTAATAAGTGGAGTAAATTTAACATTTTTTGGTTAGAATGATGATAATCATGTTTGGAATGCGTGAATTTCATTATATCACGTTATGGAGAGAGTTTTAATGTTTTAATGAATAACCGGTAAGGTTCTCGGCGACCCGGTGTACAGATAGGTTCACAATCGGATTGAGATTTTAAACTAACTATTTAATTTGAGACAGGATTTGGTAGAAAAGGTGTAGTAATTGTGGTTGGTTGGGATTTCATTTTAATTGGCTTTTGTCATTGAAAGCCTACCTTTTATCAGTTTAAAATTGCATTATGGTTTTCGTTATTTGATTCATTTTACTGAAGCAAATGCAATGATGATGCGACAAATTTATGCAATTTGGCAAATTGGTAGAATTCTTCATTATTGACAGAATTGATAAATATTCGTCGTTTCGTTCGTCGTTTTGCATATCATGTTAAGAGTTTTTGCATAAGTTGATCATTCATTGGAAACATTTACATGAGATAGAATGAATGAATTAAGAAAATGATGATACACCTGTTACTCAATTGATGGCATTATTGTTGTTTTGTTTAGGAACATCCCCAAAACGAGCCCGTGGTGATGACGATGTTGGAGTTGAAGGTGTTGGTATCGGGCTGGAAGTAATTGATCCGGGAGCGGGTCGTGGAGGCGGAGGTCGAGGAGGACGAGCAGGACGTGGTCGACCCCGCATGACTTATGAAGAGCGACGTCGAGAACGTCTCGAACAGCATGATTTGGTCATATCTCGAGCCGTTGTTAATGGAGTAAAGCAGAAAAAGATGGGAGCCACGGGTCGTCCCGCAAATCTTTTGGCAAATTATTTTGTCCTCGAGAAAAGAACGGATTGGGCAATTTACCATTATCGCGTCGACTTTCTCCCTGATGAGAGAGAAACTAGGATGAAAAAGAGGATGCTCAGATTTCATGAGAAGACGATTGGAGCTTATATTTTTGATGGGAGCTCACTCTACTTATCACATCGGCTTACGCCTGATGTAAGTACTATAGATAGTTGATTGAGTGGTCTGGATAGAAGATTTATACTCACAAAATTAATGTAACATTGTATATATATGTTTGCAGCCCTTAATTCTTGCCTCAGTTCGAGACACGGACAAAGAAGTGATAGAATTGAGTGTTCGTCTGGTTGCAGAATTGGCTCCGACTGATGTAATGTACCTGCAAATTTATAACATCATGGTTCGCAAATGTCTAGAATTCATGGAGTTGGAAGAACTCGGTCGTCACTTTTATGATCGACATCAAGCGATTAAGATTGAAGCACATCGTCTGGAATTATGGCCGGGGTATAAAACTTCCATGAGAAATCATGAGCACGATGTCCTTTTGGGGGTCGAGATTACACATAAAGTACTCCGAACGGATAATTGCTTACATGTGATGACACGCTTGAGGGGAGGACAGGATTATCGGGTATGAAATTAACACAGTTAAAAATTGATGTAAATTAGCTTACTTAATTTATTTTATTTATATAGCAAACAATTAAAG
This sequence comes from Folsomia fimetaria, assembly GCA_034695645.1. Lineage (NCBI taxonomy): Eukaryota > Metazoa > Arthropoda > Collembola > Entomobryomorpha > Isotomidae > Folsomia > Folsomia fimetaria. The sequence continues at coordinate 19,536 of JAQFZJ010000367.1, forward strand.
ACGAGCTGGTCGGGTCTATCGTTATGACCCATTACAACCGGAAGACATACCGAGTGGATGACATTGACTGGGAAAACTCGCCCTCAGCCACATTTGACATGAAGGATAAGGGTGCCGTCACATTTGCAGATTATTTTCAACAAAAATATGGACTTCGTTGTACCGATATGCGACAACCTATGTTAGTCTCACGTCCCAAGAAGCGTGATTTCCATCGTGGACAAACCGGACCCGTTCTCTTGGTTCCAGAATTCTGTCAAATGACTGGTCTCACGGATGAAATGAGAGCAAATTTCCAATTGATGAAGTCTCTGACTGGATATCTTCACGTCAGTCCAGATAGGAGAGTGGATGCGGTGAAGAGATTTATGGCGAGATTGAAGCAAGCTCCAGGGGTACGTAAAAATAATACTAAAATAGCTTAATTAATATGCGTCTGGATTTTGGATGCGATTTTTATTTGGCCATATTTTGATTATTAAAGGTGTTTGAAGAACTGAACAAATGGGGATTAAAATTTAATGACAATCTTGTCCGCGTAAAAGGACGAGTCGTTGATCGGGAGAAAATCATGTTTGGTCAAAATCTGCATGAAACCGCGTCAGACAAGGCGGATTGGAATGCCGCGTTTAGAAGTGAGTTAACATAATTGCTTCTTAAATAATATTCTATGTATTTATTTTTATAAAAAAATCTACCTTTCTGCTTCCAGATCACGAAATGGCGTCTAGCGTCCCTCTCGAAAATTGGGTGGTCATTGTCCCGCAACGAGATGCACAGGCTATTGATGAAGTTGTCTCAAAAATGCAGCGAGTCGGAGAACCCATCAAGTTCAGAGTTAGTCGACCCCGAGAAGTGATAAGGATTCCGGATATTCGAATCCCAACTTATCTCGCAGCTATTGATCAAGCAATGTCAAATCAGAGGGGAAAATTGCAAATGGTATTTATTGTTCTTCCTCGACAAGTCACGGATATCTATGCCGCTGTGAAGAAACGATGTGCTGTCGATTTTGGAAGTAAGATTATTTCTTTAGAAATTAATTACGCATTTTAATAAAGAAACGGTTATTACAACAATATGTTTTCTTTTATACAGTTCCATCTCAGTGCTTTGTTGCCAAGAATGCCCACAATCCGCGAGGTTTGATGAGTATCGCGACCAAGGTGGTGGTTCAAGTCAACGCTAAACTGGGCGGGGAACCTTGGTTTGTCCAAATCCCTTTGAAGGTGAGATTTATGATCATAATGGTTATAAGCGTCAATAATTTATAATAAGTATCCTTAACTAATGTAATGTTTTATTGCAGAAACTCATGATTGTTGGGTTTGACGTTTACCATTGTGGAAAGCGGAAGGGTGCCAGTGTGGGTGCAATGGTTGCTACCACGCACGACACTCAAGCAAAATACTACAGCACGGTTAGCTTCCATAATAGCAAGGAGGAACTTTCCAGCAATCTTTGTGCAGACATGACAAGTATGCATAAGAATATTTACACTAAATTACATATGTATTTGTTTATCATGACGCTTACCATCATAATCCATCCTTACTCAATTGTAGAATGCATGTACGCTTTCCAAGGCGTGAACAAAGATTTGCCCGATCGTATCATCATGTATCGCGACGGTGTGGGAGAAGGTCAACTTAGTTTCGTGTATGAAACTGAGATGAGGCAAATCCAGGTTTGTTTATATTTTCAAAAGCAAACTAAATTAATCACCACGCAGAAATACAATTTTCATCTCATTTTTCACAACAGCAAGCCATGCAACAAGTCTACTCAACCTCTGGGAAACCGCTTCCAAAATTCTCGTTTATCGTTGTAACAAAGAAAATCAATACGAGAATTTTTGCTCAGCATAACAACGGCAGAATTGAGAACCCTGACGCTGGTACAATTGTAGACGATGTCATCACACTACCAGAGAGGTAGGCTGGCATGAAATATCTTTTTAAATTGTATATAAGTGAACAATTAACTAATTTTGCAATGTTTAATTTGTTTTAATTAGATTCGACTTTTACTTGATCTCTCAATTCTCTCGTCAAGGAACCGTCAGTCCAGCCTCCTACAACGTCCTCTACGACACTCAAGGCTTGGACGCGGACAAAATTCAACGCTTGACATACAAATTATGTCACATGTATTTCAACTGGTCTGGCACGGTTACAGTTCCTGCCCCTTGTCAGTATGCCCACAAGTTGGCGTATCTCACCGGAGTTGCATTGCAGGGGAACAGCAGCAGTGAAGGTCTATCTCATTTGCTGCATTTCTTGTAAAAAGGAGAAGAAGAACGCTTTTCATAAATCATATATCTTAAAAAATTTGTTAGTAGTTAAATATTATCATTTTTATTAAAATGTTAACAATATAGCTTTTTTTAAATAAAAGCAAAACTCTCTCGTAACAGGTATTTTACGAGGATAAAATAACCACATCCAACAGAGGAGAGACCAACATTTTTTAATATTATTATTATTTTATCTATCGGCTCGGCCTATGTTTATCTATCTCTTAACTTAAGAGCTTATTATTGCCTATACATCCTTGTGTATGCTCATTGTATGACGCACAAGACAAGAAGTACTACGATATTCCATCCATCCATCTCAACCAACCTACGTCTCTATTGTACATGCTGCATAATGAATATGCATCAAATTCAATTCCATCAATTTCACGTGTCCTGTTCTCCTGTCCATTCTAATCAAGGGATCGAGGGCAAAAAGAGGAAATTCTGACATGCTTGGTAAAATGATGGTGGTAGATAGATAGGTAGGTAAGGTAAAAGGTAGGCATAGTTATTCCTCTCTGGTGGATTGGTTTGGTTTAGTTGAGTTATGTTACGTACATTACGTTACGTTATTTTAGGAGCAAACTATAAGTTTGAGATTTCCCTGGACTATGAACCGGACCGGGTTCAATTCAATTCGATTCAATTCACTGCGGATTCTTGAAAAAATTGAAGCTTTCTTTCTTATTTGCTTGTTAACAAGGCTATCATCTTGAATGGTTTTGTAATGGTGGAAGAATTGAGGCATTTACTTCGTCTTTTCTTCTCTGCAAAAATTCCAGAGAGTCAGTTCATGTACATGATGATGAAATGGATGGATGGACGAGTGGAGAAAGCAGAAGAAGAAGAAGGGTCAGTTGTTAGGCTATGAAATGAAATGAAATAACAGCAGCAGGTAGATCTGTGGTATAGGCAGGTAATGGTATCAGGAATACAGGATGCAAGCAAAAGCAGTGTAGTACATTTTTATGCATGGTTGAAACGTATGGATGGATGGATTGAAGCATAATACATTGATACATACATATGAGATATAGTTAAGTCAGTTCTCAGTGGTGGTGAAAGTTGGGCATTACATTCTTCTGAAGGAATTGACTCTACTCTTTCACTAGCTTTCTTTTCTTCTTTCTTCTCCTTTTCTTTCTATATAACCATATAACCTTCCAGAGGTCGGTTCCTCTCCTTTTCTCTCTAATCTAGTCTGATCTGATCTGGTAGCAGTAGTATGTGGAGATTGGTTGCATAGGCGGTATTTTATTATTGGGGCACGCAAATGTGGGACATGCAGATTGGGGATTGCGAAGTTTTACAAAAGAACCGATAATTCGATTTGCAAGCCTGAACTTTAACCTTGTATGTATATGTATATTCCATTATGGATTTCATTCCACTTCCCACTTCAGTCTGTCTGGTTTTGGTTGGTATGGCTGGTTTTTGGTTGGCCGGGTGAACGGATTTTCATGAGAATTCAATTGCATTACGAACAAGTAAGTACGCAGAATGCTTGGTTGGATGGATTTTGACTGCTATGTACTTTACTTTATACATTCCTTATTCACCAGCACTGTCTCCTCTATTTGTTGGTGGTGTTGGGTGATGGGAAAGTAGTCAGTTCAGTCCAGAGAAAGTTCCATCATCACTGATTGCATTATACCAATTCACACAGCAAAAGCAGTATATAGCACAGGATGAGTGAGTGAGTAAAGTCCCTGTAAAATGGATTGATGAGATTTTCTATGAAATGAAATGAAGGAATAAGTGCAAGTTATTTTTGCAACTACATGGTTTGGTTTGGTTGATGGTGGTGGTGGTGCCTCTGCTGCGTACTTTCTCTCTCTCTCCCTCTTTTTCTCTTCGCTGACATGGTGACACATTGTGCTTTATCTGTAATCCCTGCTTTCTCCTTATATATCTTTACAATTTGCGTAGATACGAAATTCCATACCTTGGTTACCTGCTTTTACCTTACCACATCACATAGCTCACTCTCATCTACTCCGTTGTAGAAAGTGTTGGAAAGAAATTCGCAAAAAGAAGGGGATGTGATAATGCATAGATAATGATGAGGATAATGATAATGCAAAATAAATCTGCACTTTACGCGCAAACTTCATTATCTGCATCATCATTATTATTGAATTATGTCGAGTCATATCATATCATTCTCACTCTTCTTATCTTACCACTCCACTCACTCACTCATATGGATGCAAGTAAAGGCTAAATAAACGCATTAGTTAGTAAAAGAGATAAAATTAAGCTAAACGAATTGGCTTATCTTAAGATAAGACGAGATTAAAACAGGATTCATGATGCATGCATGTCATGTGTTTACAAATGACGACGGATGAAGGCATTCATTGCATGGTGATATATATATCATTCTTTTTTTCCTGCCTGCTTTCACTCATTCTTTCATCATCCTCCTCAGCTCTTCCTCTTGTTCCACCAACGAACTCAATCCAATTCCCGAAGATGGAACAAGTCCTCTTCTTCTTCTGTCAGTCAGAGGAGGACAAGAGGATGGCGAAAGAAAAAGAAGAAGAGAGAGATGAAAGGACACAAGTTTCCATTAAACCGTATTGTGTGTGCGTATGACGTGAGAGAGAGAGAGAGAGAGACGGGTTCAGTTTTCAGGAGAAGAAGTTGCTACTGGAGAAAGCAAGCATCCGAAACGAGACGCTGTTGCACACACACCACCACACTTTTACAACCTGCTCTCTCCCCCCACCACCACCACCACGACCAGAGATAGTATATGGCATATAGGGTCTGTACTGTGTACTGTACACAATTTACAATGTGGTGGAGATCGGATGCTTTCTCCACTCACTCACTCATGTAGTGACTCTTATGGTCTGACTTGAATCCGGGGGTGGTTGGTTGGTATGGTATAATAGGCATGGTTGGCATGGTGGTGGTGGTGGTGGTGTAGAGAAAATGAAGCAATGATCCAATCCAATCCTAGCAAAAGGGTGGCTGGTTGCTGCTATCATCTCTCTCTGCGCCTGGCCAAGAGAGAAAGGAGGGTGAAAGAGAGAGGGAGAGGGAGAGAGAGAGAGAGTAGTGAAAGTGAGTGGTTTGGTTTGGTTGCGACGTTTATTTTATATACTTCTCTTGTGTAGGCAGACAGGGCAGGGTGCAGGCAGATAGGTGATGATTATCACGATGGAGAAAGCTGTGAATGCATTTGTATGCAATAAGTATGCATGATAAGACATACTGTGGATAATGACATGCAATCCAGATAAGTATGGTTCTGGATAAGCGCAATTTAGGAATTGAGTGGGTGTGCCCACTCACATCAACGGCACCACACAGTGCATGAAGGCGTCTAACTGACTCCAGGAAAAGGAAGAAAGCAACACCATCATATCCCACTCTACTACTACTCTCTCTCTCTCTCTGTATCTGGGCGGGGTGGGAGTGACGTACTTGTCACACTGTCAGGGGCGTGACCTCCCCTCCGATAACTTCCTAAACCGATGAGCATGGCTTATCAAGGGGATGAGGTCACAGGTCAAAAAATTATTTATTCTGTATCCTCCACCGCATCCCGTACTCCCCTGGCAGTCTGCCTCCAGAGCATGCAGCAGTTGCTATCTAAATCGAGCAAGCAGGTAGAAAGAGAACTGTTTGTCTTTTATAATATGTTGTATACGTATGTCGGCCATTTTCGAAGGCGGAGTGTAGCACACACTAACTAAAACCATATAGCATTGCTGCCTTGTGTGTATGTATATTATATATTATGTGGAATTTCTCCGGTGGTGGTGGTGGTGGTGGTGATCTCTGGTGGTGCGGTGTGGACGAGCAAGCCGATCGAGTCAGTCACATCCTCACAGCAGAAGCAGCAGTCAGTGTGCAAGCAGAGTCAAGTTTATTCAAGTTTATTATTCCAAATTATTATATTATTCGTCAATTGTCATCGCACTGCATTATTAGCCCGGCACGACATCGTGTTGTCAAATAACGTCGTCTTTGTGAGTCATCACTTGTAAAACAGTGCTGCTGTTCTTTCTTGTACCACGAAACCAAGTGTGTTGAATCCAGGAGCCATGTCTGACCGGGAGGATAACGTCTACAAAGCCAAGTTGGCCGAACAAGCGGAGCGATACGATGGTAAGTAAAAGAAGATAAGATGAATAATAATATGTGTTTTTGATAAGTGTTGTTGTTGCTGTTTTGTTAGTTGGATGTGGAAGATGATGAATAATGTGGGTGTGGTGTGGTGGAAGTTGGGCAGTTTTGTTTGGCTAGTTATGATAGAAAATGGAGTGGAATGGAAGAATCGTAATTTATTGTTGGTTGGTTGGTGGGGTGGATTATTTGTTTGTTAGTGTTAGGCGTTGTTTTTTGTTGCGGTGATTTGGTCAGCTGCAAGCTGAGGAAATCGGATACATTGTTCACACCAATCACCTATTCATTCCACCATTAATTCCATTTTTATTGAGGTGTTGTTAATTGACTGAAATGACAGATAGAATGAACAGTTTAGTAGAAAGAATGACGATGACGAAGCAGCAAAACATTTGGTTTTTTTCACCCACATTCACAACTCTTGATCTCGATAACTTATCCGCGGTAGTTATGATATGATAAGCAAGCATGTGCATAAGCTGGGTTAGTTTGTGTGGGGTGTATGCGCATTTAAATGTTCATCATCCTCCTCCTCTCAGCCAGGTTGGTTTGGTTTGGTGGGTTTAGTTTAATTGTGGTGTGGTTGGTAGTTAAGTTAATAAATAAGTTATTATTACATTATTATTATGGAGCAGTTAAAGTTCAGTCAGTCAGTCAGTAGTGGTGGTTAGTAGTAGTAGTTGGTATGCACATTAAGTAAGTATATATAAAGAGAGAGAGGAGGTGATGTCATATTTAGTTATTTTACAACTTCATCCGTCTGACGACGACGAATGAACGATGATGGGAATGGATGTCAAGTTAAGTCAACTAGGGTTGAATGACAACTAAAACTGGTGTTGGTGTGGTTAAACTTGCTATTGTGCATTGTGGTGGTGGTGTGTGTTTGTTAGTTGTTTTGTTGGTATGCAATGCAATCCAATTTATTAGTGCTTTTTCTAGTAAAATTAGCATGTTCAATTTCATTCATTCATTCATGGAATGGAAAAGGAAGGAAAGAGATAACTTTTAGTTGTTGTGTCATTTCATTTTATTCATCATGTACACCCAACCCACCCACTCGTGTACCCACCACGCCAAACCGCACTCACTTTACTTTATTTTACTAAAAACTCATCTCTCTCTCTCATACACACATTACCTGCCTGCTTCATTAGCGGATTGGATTGGTTTTGTGATCTAATGCAATGCGAATGTTCGTAGTCCTCCTCTTGTGACATAATGTGCAATTATTCTTCCTGCCCTGCAAAAAGGGACTAATGTAGTGTGGTAAGTGTGACCAAAGGGATGATGTAGTTTCCTTTTCCTTCCTTTATTTCGAGGCGGCGGAGAGGGGAGAAATTTAGTACTGTTGTACTTGACATTACGCTGAATTGAAACGCAGATCCCATGCGCACTCCAAATGAAATGAGGATTGTCGTAGTCCAGAAGAAGCAAGCACAAGGCAAGGCAGACTTTTTACCGAGTGAGTAGTAGTGGCAGTGGTGGTGGTGGTGGTCTGGTACTACGAGTAGTGGGCAAAGCGAAGCAGTTTGGTTTTGCCAATATCGGTCGGATGGATGAGGAGAGCAAGCAACTTTTCCTTTGAGTCATCACATCATATGAAATGAATGCACCGACAGTCAGAAAATGCCTGCCATGTTCATTCCAATGCCACCACTACTTTTAGTCTTCTTCCTTCAAAAAGGTACTTTTTAAGAACTGCATGCATTCTCCGGTTCCCTTTGAGAAAGGAATAATTGCCAATTTTCAAAAACTGAGGCTGAGAGGAGTTGATGATGTTGGTGGTGGTGATGGAGAAAAATCAAAGGGACGAACGAATGGGTACGTCTTTGTTGAAGAGAGATGTTGTTTTTGCGGAGGATGTTATTTGTTAAAGAAGAAGGTTGTCAAAAACTTGAGGACGACATGTTTTTCGCAAATTGTTGACTCTATTATTATATACACTTTTACTTATGTACAATAGTTGATGGTACTCTGCGGTTTTCCTTGCTTTTAAGTATAATAAAACTTGTTTCAAGTATGTATGCTTGCTTTTGAACTTTGCTTGCGTGGGTTTTCCACGTGTGGGAAAGATGATGATAAGTTAGTATGACACAATTCAATTCACCGTATGAATTGGATTGGATTTTAGATAATAATGGAAAAGTGGGGAGTGGGGCTTCTGGTTTGATTTGGCGTGGTGGCATGGCGTCATTCCATTATACTGAAGTATTGAGTGGTGGCCGTTCTTTTTTTGGGGAATAAAAAGAATAAGGACTTTTTTTGCAATGTGACCTTTCTTTCTTTCTTCTTCTTTCTCCAGTTCATATATTAGGTTTCGGTATCATTTAATAAGTTGTAATGATAGATTTCTATTGTATTGTATTGTGTGTCATTCGTCATCGTCATAGAATTGCGTTCTTCGGAGAAATAATCTGTCTGTATGTGGATATGTGGAGGAAGGTAATTTAGCCAGAGGTAATTTAATCCTCAAATTTTGTTCATATTTCTTTATAGAAATGGTGGAAGCGATGAAGAAGGTAGCCAGCCTTGATGTGGAATTAACGGTTGAAGAAAGAAACCTTCTATCTGTGGCATACAAGAATGTAATTGGAGCCCGACGAGCCTCATGGAGAATCATTTCTTCTATCGAGCAAAAGGAGGAAAGCAAGGGGAGCGAGGATAAGTTGGATATGATTCGGACGTACCGAGCTCAAGTAAGAGTTTTAAAATAAATGCAAAAAAAAGAAGATGTGATGGATTTTGTCAATCTTTTTGTGTGTGCATAAATGATAATGGAGCTAATAATACATAAAAAATTGAGTGACTGACTGACTAACTGGATGCATCTTTTATACAGGTTGAGAAGGAGTTGAAAGAGATCTGCTCTGATATTCTGAACGTTTTGGATAAACACCTTATTCCGTGTGCTACTTCTGGAGAGAGTAAAGTATTCTACTTTAAGATGTAAGTGTATATAGAATTCCATTTGTTGGTTAGATTATTGGGTGAAAACAGGAATGTCATGTATTTGGTTTGTCTTTGTGTCACCTGCAGGAAGGGTGATTATCACCGATACTTGGCCGAGTTTGCTACTGGAACAGATCGCAAAGATGCTGCTGAGAACTCTCTCGTGGCTTACAAAGCTGCTAGGTAAGTATAAAAAGAGTGATCCTTTGCACACGTCAATGTCATGTACTGATAATTTGTCTTTCTTTGCTAGCGACATTGCCATGGAAGAATTACCTCCTACCCATCCAATTCGTTTGGGCTTGGCTTTGAATTTCTCAGTGTTCTACTATGAGATCTTGAATTCGGCTGATAGGGCATGTCGTCTTGCAAAGGCTGCCTTTGATGACGCTATTGCGGGTAAGCAGACTCATTTCGTATTAAACTCAAAACCATATACTCGTTTACAAAGTGACATTTTCTACGGTAAATGAACAGGTAGTTTGGATACATAATGTTAATGACGAATAAGGCCTTTCTATTCTTTGTGTTTATTGTTAATTGTGGAATCTAAAGTTGCAATGACATTTTTAAAATTTCATAAACTTTTGTTACTTCATACATTCATTCATTTTTTGGATTTTGTTTGTCACTCAGCAAACACACCGACTCAATGACATTTAAAATTAATTTGTTTATGATGTTACAGAGTTGGATACGTTATCTGAGGAGAGTTACAAAGATTCTACTCTCATTATGCAGCTTCTCCGCGACAATCTCACTCTTTGGACATCTGATATGCAGGGTGAAGGAACCGAAGGTAAGTACAAAGAATGATGGAATTTAAGATACGAAACAAACAGAGGATTAGAATGTGATAGTTTTGAAAGATGGTTTATGTATCAAGAGTTTTGAAATGAATATCCTTTTTTATTTATATCCTTTCTCCCTTAATTTTCCTTCTAGGCGGAGAAAGCGAACCGAAGGAGCAACTTCAAGATGTTGAAGATCCAGAGGCTGCTTCATAACTCGCTCTGGACACTTATACACATACATGAGCACATGTAAACTGATTCCTCTCACTAACTAATCTCCCGGAACCAATTTTCCAGTCACTGCAATTCAAATCTTTTAGATTACATAATATGTAATAATAATTAAAATCTTTTTTTATTAAAATGAGTTCACTTAAGTTCCAGGCGTATCCAAAATAATATTGTGTGTTTAGCTAAAAGAAAAAAATGTGGTATTGTTAATTTTAAGTCAGTTTTAGTCGCATATTATTATGATGATTGACTGAAATTGTAAGTGGACAAGGCAAGGTCGAAGATGATGATAATGAGGTTCCCGAATTTACTGTCAAAACATAAACCAAGCAAAGTTCTGTAATAACTTTTTGAGTTTGGACTTTTTTTTTTAGCACCAAATTTATTTTTTCGTGATTTTGTTTTGTTTTCTGAGTACTCTGCGTGTGTACAACATTTTGATCTGGTTCTGGTTAGTACAGAGTGGTGCATTAGACTGCAGGTTACGTACGTGTAGTAGAAAAAAAGCTTTTCAATTAACCTGAATAGACTACTTTACTTATTATTATCAATAAACTTACATGCGAAGGTAGTTAGTTAGTTAGTATGAGATGGTGTAGACGTTCTGCTTCTTTTTCATCTTTCTTTGGTTGGCTTAAATCAACTTGAGATCCGAACTGGAGCAGAACACCTCTACCTTTTACCCACCCACCAATCAACCTACTACAACTACTACTACTAAACTGCCTTCGTATTGTTAGTAATAAAATAATTAATCAATAATTTGCGTGTACTTACAAGCATCAAGTCATTGAGGAGTCAGTGCAGTGTTGTGAGTTTAAGAAGAAAAAGAAGAAGAAATGTTGTTGATCGCAGATCCCTTCTCAATTCTTGGTATTAAACAGTAATAACATGTTAGCTCACATAATAGGGGGTCAGTCCATTCAACATTGTTCCATAATATTGTGGTGGTGGTGGTGTGGTGGGTTAGATAGAGTAGTTAACTAACTACAACTAATTAATTTTATTATTGCTACAAACCAACCAACCAACAACAACCCCCACCGACCATCACCACCCACTTACCCAATCCAATTGTTAACCTATAACTTAACTACTTATTTGCCTACCCTAT
>JAQFZJ010000368.1:0-31027 GCA_034695645.1 Folsomia fimetaria
TTTTGCCAGCACAAATGTTTGTAGTTTAGAGTTGGACTACACATTAAAAGTGGTCCCATCAAATTCCGAGCTTATCATTTCATGCCGTCGCATTGTCAGTAATAATTCTTGTGTAGTTGTGTTGTATACAAAACTTTCTTTCGGGTAATTGCATCTCGTGTCGACAACGATGGCGACAAACATACTGGGTGGGCTGACCACCATCACACCACTTGCATTTTTTTCATTAATGTTCTCATCTGGACTGGACTATATAAGTAGGTACATATAGTCATCTCATCATCAGAGTGAAAGAAAAGCTGCTGTCTGCATCGCACGTCGAAAGTTTTAGCTGCTAAATAAATAGGGTGTGTGCATCTCATCATCATCAGACAAACGCTATACTGTACTTGATTGAGCTCAGTTGTTTAAGTTTACATGTGACATCAAAATTTGATAGTGTAGCCAGTATAACACCTTGGGCCATCACTTATACTGTACATTGCGTGTTCCAAGTCCTCTGGGTGGGTGAGAGAGAGTGGGAAGCTCCCTCGAGAATTCCGCACTCACTCACTTTCTCCCGCACGTATCTTCTTCCGTTGTCCTTCCTTCCACACCGGAAGTGGCTGCCTAGCTTTTTTACTTGGAAATAGAAAACAATACGCAGAATTATTCCATTTATATTTTATAACGGGCTCAAAAACGACGATGTGTGAATAATTGCACAATAATTGAGACGTCTTAATTTTGTCATCATTCATGATCATGATCATCATCTGGACAAAGAAGCGAAATAAAGCAAAGTGAAATGAAATAATTGACGCAGATGCGTGTGGCTGGTCACCCGTTTGGTTAGAAAAACATAAAAATACGTACAAAGTGTGTGGGTATATGTTATTATAAGGGTATAAAGAAAAAGGGAGATAGGAGGAATCCAATCCAGCATGAATTAAATATTATGGTATGCTCTCTCTCTCTCTCTCCTGCTTTCAGCACTTTATCGCATTTTGTTTCATTTCATTCTTCTTGTTCTTTTTCCATATATATCCTGCTATAACTTTTGTTTTGTTCCCTCATTTAATTCTTCATTCTTTCTATATCGTGCAAGGACTCGTCTCACGCGAAAGAAAGAATGAAATTGCAAACGAAGTAACGGACGGAATTGAAGTGGCAACTCCATTGAAAATGTATGATGGTCAGAAACAACCACTTATAAGCACCTTCGCCCACGATCGAATACACTTCGCACCTGATACCTCCAAATGCCGGCTGCATGTTCTTTCTTTCTAAAAAAACTTGGTAAAAGTCTGATCATTATTATTATCGGAGCCCACACCACACACACCAACTACACTACGTATTCCAAGTAATGTACTTCACGTGGTGCACTCAAAGTTAGAAATTAATGAGAATCCGCAATGCCTCCTTCCTTCTTTCCTTCTTATTATCATCACCACACCAAACTTTCAATAATTTGGAGAATTGTCACTTTTTCAATCATTCTCACTTCCACCCACTCCATTCCACGCCACGCCACCCGGACATTGTCATAAATACAAACAAACAATATACATAACCGTGTGAGTGAGTAAGTATAGCAAGATAACAACGTATGTAACATTGACGGTCTTTCATAGTACCATCAATTTTCCAGTGGCTGAGTTTACTTACATATTAGACAATTGGCAAGGAATAAGAAAAAGTGGAAGGGTGTGTGTGAATGTATAATATTGTAAATATGTTATGTATGGCATTGCAGATAGATAATTGGTTGGTGCCGGTGTTTTGTTTTGTTCACGCAGAGGCGAAATCTGGCCGTCCTATTCGATGTGCGAAAATTCATTCACAACACGCACCCCACCAAAAACCAAACCAACTGAATTTGCTGGAGCATGAAGAAAAATAAAAAGAACAAGTGGTGGCGATTGTGAATAAAAAGGAGAGCAAGAAACCAATTTCACAAAACAAGCAGTTTTGGCACCTTCACTATTTTCTCACCATGGATGGATGGATGGCTGCTTGGTCTAATTTTCTTGGGTATTTCCATGTCCCTCTTAATTGCCATGTTCTCTCCACGAAGGAACTATGAGGGCGTTTCGTGCAATAAAAATTGCAACATGCCACATGCCATGCATACATTGCATACATAGGAGAGAACGAATATCCTGTCCTGTTAGCAAGAACTACTACTACTACACCACCGGTATTTCACATTCCTTCAAAAAAAGAAACTAATAATAATGACACGCTGTTATTCACTTCACATATTATGCAATCTTATCTACAACGACACCACCAATTCCTCTCATGCAAAAAGAAAGAAATCTTGTAAAATAATGGACTGACACCACTTTGTACAAGACAGGAGTCATCCAACAATCATTATTATTGGCGATAAAAAAGAAGAAATAATCAATAAATATAAAAAGTATACATATTACATATTATGTGTAAAACAAAGAAATAAGCAATAAGATTTTATTATTAAGATTTGCATACAATGTGAACTTGATGATGATGGTGATGATGCATTAATTCTCTTATCAATCCATTTGATCACGGATAGAAAAGTTGCCTTGTATTGTTTTACTGCTGCTGCTGCTGCTGAAGATTAACTTTGGAATTCCTGCATTTAAGTGCGAACTTAACAAGAAAAAACATTAAGGACGGTAACACCTCCAGAAAAGAAAACCGGAGCACTTTTGCATATTTATTTACAGGAAAAGGATTACAAAAAAAGAAGACTTTTATTTATTTATCCATCGCACAGAACAGAACACCACCTGTTCTGTTCACTGTACAGAATGACCACCCAAAGTTCACAATCTGCAAGTTTATTTAATGGTTAGCAATTTAAATAGTTGATAGATTCGCAGTTAGTTAGTTAGTTAATAACCAAGAAGAAGAAGAAAGGGTTGAAAATACATATCTAAGAAAAAGCAGACAACTGTTACCCATGCATTTATTTATTCGATGGTATGTGTACAACAAACGCTTCTGAATTGTTGCATACAAATGACCACTTTATTTTATTCCCTCTTCTTCTTCTTCTTCAAAGGTGGTTGTTATAATGGTGGTGGTTGTGGTGTTAGTTGTGCAAATAATGTAGATAAAAGAGGTGGAAGAATTGATGAAATGTGGGCAATTTTATGCAAATTTGAACCATTACTGTAGGTAGAGGGAGAGAAATTAAATATCAGTGAACATTGAAACAACTGATTTGCTGCGTTATACACTATCATTATTGTTATTATCATCATCATCATGAAGATCATCATGGTCTCAGGAACTTCATCAGCCTCTGGGTCAACCTGGCTGCATACAAGCATAGTCATACAATTTATGATCTGGCTCAATCAAATGCTAAAAATGCGGTTATTGTTATTGTTCCTATTGTTCCTGGCAGCTATATTCTTTTATTTATTTATTTATTAGGTAACAATCCATGAACAGCATTCATTGACTGAGATATTGCTTATGTATGCTTGCAATTGCAACTATTATAAAATCATGAGAATTTCATATCATCTGATCTTGCATAAATATGAAATTCCCATCTTGAGAATTGCATAATGCAGATGTGTTTATTTTTCAGTCAAATCTTTTGCAGTAGTTGTAGTGATTTGCAAACACATTGCAATTTTAAGCAGAATAATCGGTAAAATATCTATATAGCTGATGACATAACTTGACAATCACAGTGGTGCTAAACAAGGTGTCAAAGAAGTTATGATGATGATACAAACACATAATGACATGACACTGAAACCTGTAAAAATGTAAAGTGACCCATCCCTTAATAAATTTACTCTAATTCAATTCACTCCCTTCGTCCAATTGTGGTGTGGTGTGTGTCGTGGTAGTAGTTGTAAAATACAATATACATTGTTGTCGTTTTTTGGTTGGACACATCATACTAATAAAATTGCAAATAATACAATACACACAAGAACTACTTGAAGAAGGGAACATGATCCTACACAAAAGACAACAACTCGGTCCGCTTTTCATTATCACTCCAACGAATCCAACCTCTGCAGGAATCGTCATCATTCTTCTTATCTTTTCTTCATCTGATGTCCACTTCTTGTACGGAGGATGTAGTAACACCACTCACTGTTCTGTTCTGTTGATGATAATCCATGCGCCCAAACAAAACCAAATCGCTTTCACACATTTACTTACAAAAGTCATCACATAAAACAATTCCCCCATTATTATTAAACTACAAAGCGACACAAAGACACAAACAAGGAAACAAAATACAACACGATTCTAAGACAAAACTTGGTCAACTACTAGTTTTATTACGTCCAGCTGCAGCGGTCGGACCATTATTAACGTTTTCGTCTCATCTTCACTTCCTCAGTTAGGTTTTATGTGCATAATAATGGATGGATTTGATGACACCTTTTTCCAGCAAAGCAACCTCTTTTTTACGTAATAATAATTAATGATCAATTTTGAATGACGAAAAACAAGTCTACGCCGCAAAGATGTTTAAAAGAAGCATCTGTTAATTTTTTGTCGTATATATTTCAGAACAAGGTCAGAGTAAATAATTAAATAAATAAACAAATAATTAAACAAATAATTAATTAAATAATTACTAATAAAATAAATGAAAATGCAAATATTACAGATTTTATTTTGCATGCAAAAAATGCAGTGTAAAAAATGCAGTGTAAAGAAAACGGGTGTGGAGGAGAGTGGAACTCGTCATGAGGTTGGATTGAGCATGGAGTTGAGTGCACAAGGTTCAAAATTGGATGGGAGGGATAAAACCTCACATTGTTCCCTCACATCCACTCCATTCACACAAAACCAACATAAAATCATAATTTTTTTTTGCGGCTTTTGATAATTGTTGGATAAATTGATTGATAAGTAGAGTTAATGTTTTGGTGTGGATGGATAACACCTTATCCAGAGATTCGGCAATGTGAAGTTAAACCAGAGTTGAAGATAATAACATACACAAACAACAGGTGAGTATAATTTTGCAGTAATTTGCACCGTGCAAATTGTAATAATTACCGATTTTATTTTGAAATTGATTTATTGTGTGGGACTGATTTTTTAAATTATTTGATGTAGGGAAGACCCTTAAAGTGTCTTTTTTTACAACGACACGATGGCGACACAGTTGACCCAGCTGACACAGCTGACCCAAGCTACCCAGCAGACTCAACAGAGCACATGCCCCAGCAGTGTGGAGGCATTGGGTCCCACGACCTATACAATTTCCGGGGTCAAGGTGGAGTTTCCTACGAAGGCGTATCCTTCCCAAATTGCCATGATGAGCAAGGTAATATTGATTAGGTTGAATAGAATGTGTCTGTTTATTTATTAATTTATATTTGATATGTGGATTATCATTGTCACTGTGAACTGATACGAAATGATCACTGTTTTTTTTGTTTTAGGTTATCCAAGGTCTCAAACAGAACAAGAATTGTCTCCTTGAAAGTCCAACTGGAAGTGGGAAGACGTTGGCTCTTCTCTGTGCATCTCTAGCGTGGCAAAGACATGAATACGGTGAGCCTATCTGCTTTCACTCTTGTTTGCATACAATCAATCCCTTCATTATATATAAGCGGCATCAAACCTATGCTCAAATTGTAGCAATCAAATATCATAGCATAATGCATTATATGCGTATAGAATCGATCGTTCTTGAATTTTGTAAAGAATTTATTTTATTATCGTCATTTGTATTATTTGGGTCTCTCTCATGCATGCATATTTGTTTTCATTTTCATGCATTGTGTAACATACATAACTGACGTAAGGATGGGTGGATTTTGACAAGTTTTTCGATAAGTCTTCCCAAAGGATTAGTTAGTGTGTTATTTACTTTACTGCACTCACTCCTTTGTTTTTGAGATGTTATCTCTTCATTCAGGGGCACCATTGTCATTGTCAGTTATGTTTGTCAGAAAGTTTAGAGACAGAAGAAACATTAAAAAACACAAGTATGTATATAAAAGCAAGGGTGTGAGCAAAAGGCGAGTAAAATATTATTATATACGAGTTGGTGTGATCGAGATGAGTGACGACGACGACTCTGCTTGAAAAGATGACTTGCTTTGCCCTTGCTTTTCTTTGCTTGGATAGATTGGATATTACACAGTTTCTCACATTATTGTCCTTGTTTTCTCAAGTGTCTTGAGGAGAGGTTATCAGGACCCGCATCATCTCCCTCCTGCAAAGAGACACTTCATCATCAACCTCTTTCACCTCCCTAGCTTTTTCACAACTTGTAGATATTACGATCATCCTACCTAATCCTTCCTTCCTATATCCCTTTCTTTTTGGTCACAAATAATAATATAACATGAACTATGAACCAAACTGCGGGTGCCACCACCACCACCACTACTTTTCCTCTTTCTTATTACTGTCTTATTACACTTTTACTTTACTTTTTAACTGTTGTCTTGTTTTGTTTCTTGGCTTGGCGACCTTCCACCCTAAAACAAATGCGAGACAACAATGCTCATAAACTTTTTTTTTTTACAAAAAGCTAAAAAGCGTCCAGTCCATGAAAACGAAGGTGCTTCCACTTGTCACCATCCGGAGGGGTTCTTCTTCTCTCGCAAACTTATTGCAGTGGACTTGGACTGGACAAACACTTATATTGACGGCGGCATTTTCTTCTTTTCCACCATTTTTTGCGGTGGCCACATTCTTTACGTACCTTTCATTTTCTTTGTGAAGTGGAATCTCCCCATAGATCAGGATCTTCTCTTATATAGCTTAGAAAAAGACGGCATAGTTTTGTTCCTCTTCGAAAAACACTAGGATAAGATAGAGAGACAGATGAGATGAGATGAGATGAGAAGGACGATGAGAACAGAACAGTGTCCCCTTACCGGAATGGAATCTATTACATCACATCACATTCCCAAAACTGAACACACACTGTTGTTCCTGTGAATTTAATTACGGCATTGTTTTGTTTATACATGTAAATAAATGGATGGCAAGATCAACAGTGTTGTATGTATCTGTGTATACATACTAACAAAATATTCCATCCATTTAAATAGATAGATTTATTTAAGTCGCATACTTTTTAAAAGCTATGAAATGAACTATATGATAGTTTACTTTATGGTCCATTATTAAGCAGAATACATTTAAACTGCTAATTTAGTCAACTTAACTTGCCAATAAATTTAATAACAACGAAGAATGCTTACATACTAAAATACCAGTACATTAGACTTTGATGGAATAATGAGGTGGCATAAAAAAGTGAAACTTATGATAAGGTGTTATGTTATTCTGTCTTTGTTTATATATTTGTTTGTTTACATAAATATCATTATTTAAAGCTGGCAATATTTTTCTTCATTTTTGTAAATCATAAGTAAAGTGTGTGAATTTGTGCAAGGGTTAGTTGTGGCTTTTTAAGGAGACTTCATAGCTGGAAAGGAATTTGGTGATGTTAGTGTATCATATACATTAGTTGTTCTTTAAATCTTTACTATTTTTTCTTAATCTGTCTTACCTTATGGTGTTTGTTGCAGCATAGCAATGTTATTATTAATTTTGTCTACCTATTGTACACACATGCACATATATACATATGCATGCATACTAAATAAAATATGGTGTTTTATTTTACACAATGCACACCAACCAACATAAATAAATAAGCAGAGTAGCTATAGAGTGTAGTTTAATAATGGACATCTATCTGCATCTGTACAACCATCATCATATATTTCTTAGCTTTGCTTGCCTAGAGTGAAACTGAACTGGGCAATTCTTTAACCCAACCAACTAAAACTAAAACTCTTACCTTTTTATAGCCTCAATAATTTATTGGTCCTTGTATATATGATGATGAGTCATAAATAGTCTGCAGAAGTTTATCGTTTTTCTTGCAGTACAGGCAGAATAAAACCCATCCTTCTTCACTTGGTTTGGTTTAGATTATCATTATTATTGCACCTTTATTATATAATATATCAGTATGTTTGTGATAATGTGTGTAAAGGAAAGGCAAGGCAGTCAATAATTTCTTAAACAAACATACCTGACGGAGAAGGAGGTAACCGACTTCAAATTAATGATAATATTTCCTATCTCTTGTGCCTGGTTTTTGGTGGTCTTCTCACGCCCCATAATAATAAGTTTAATATATGAACATAATTATCACAGTTCTTAATTTGTTAGGTTTATGTACTTACTTACTTGGAAATTAAGAAGGTTTTTAGGTAGGTTAAGCAGTTAGTTATCTTGTTGTTGTTGTTGTTTTATGTAGTTTGTCGAGAATTTTGAAAAGCACTTATTTTTAGACATGGTTATCATACACACAAATAAAGTGCCCCTTTTATTTGTACGTTTTTACTGAGATGTATAATTTAGTAGGAATTAATAAATTTACAAAGTCAGTCTTTGCTGGTTCTTTGATGTTTACAAGTGACAAATAGAGTTACATACTGCAGGAGGTTGGAGTGGTTAAGAAATCAGGTCATATACATACATATATTAAGGTGTTTTAATTGATCTTAGACATTTTGCAACTCTTTATTTATTTATTTAACTTGTGTTCTATAAAAAGACCATCATCAACATCAAGGATCATCCACCTCACTATAAATTCAACATGAGATCAACCTGAATGAATACCTTAAAATCGGATCATTTAGCACTTTTTACGTGATATAAGAAAAACGAAATGTGGCTAATATGCGCTATGCATTTATAACTATAATCTCTGTATTTAAGGCTTCTCAGTATTTGGTGTGTTCTGTTCTGTTCTGTCGGATCTTTCATATTCTATTCATATCCATCCATCCATCTTTCCTTGAAATAGAAACTGCTCAAATTTCTCTTTTTAACAGTGATGATGATGATGATGATGACAGTTTCACAGGAACAGAACAAAACACCAGAAAGGAATTGATTGAAGGGCATATCTAGTTAGTTTAGTACATGATGATGAGTCGTCGATGGATGGTGTGGTGTGGTGGTGAAAGAGAAAAGGAAAACGTGTAATGAAAAGAAAAGTATTTTCGATAAGGCACGCCTTCATCATCATCATATTTGATCCCCAGCAGTGATGGACGGGGTATGGATAAAGTATAGTATAGTTGTATTTGTATAGTACGAGTATACATAGAAAGCAACCCAACAAACTATTATGCATGTTTGAATTCTCTTTTGATCACAAAACAGCAACAAAAAGCGAACAGGAGTGAGTAGTAGTAGTAAAAGTATTAAAGTCCTCGCCCAATGCGGTCTTCTTCTCGTCAAGACAAAAGTGATTGAATTTCTGTAGCCCTCATGATTTTCTCAACTTGATGATACACACGTAGTACTGCTCTGTTTTACCCTGTCAGGAAGGAATTGCACTGATTTTGTATTATAGCTTGCAATATAACCAGTCTTTTACATGTATGATGTTTATATGACATACATATTATTATTATCTCTTTGGAACGAAAGAACAGAGATCTATCAATCTATCCTGTATGAAATATTTACAATGTAAATGCAATATTATTTTACAAATCACTTCAGATCTTCCCATGTGGTAAGAGGAAGAAGGAAGCAAGCAAAAAGATGAGTTCATTTTGAAAGTTGTCATTGTCAGGTTTTCCATCTATCTCATCTCATTATTATTAAATACATGTTGTTCACAAATTTTGGCAAGTCTTGTTATCCATCCTTTCTTTCTACTACGTATCCATACATATGTACATTGCTTTGAATTAATGAGTAACAGGTCACCTTCAAAGTTGAAACTCATATGCAGACAACCAGTCAGTCAATCATGCATTGTAAAATGAAGGCTTTGTATTTTCTTGCCAACTTTCACAGAATTTGGAAACTTTTCATCCTAAAATTAAAGTGATGCAAGGAAATTTGGTATAAAATGAATGCTGCGTTTTGGTTACTTTATTATGGATTAATCTCAGATTATTACAATGCATTATGCATTAGGATGATACACGGTTGTGCTGGAAAAAGAAGCATTATTATTATTATTATTATTATTTTACATTACATTGCATTGGATCCCATCGCATTGTTGTCCTCCTTGACAGTTGCAAAGTGATACATCTTTCATCAAATATATATATATTTTTTTTTCTTGCAAGGTGAAGAATTCTCTCTCTGTCTTCGTGAGAAACTGGAAATTATAAACGCTCTCCGACATACTTATCGTCGTGCTCATCGTCACATTGTTGAGATGCCATCATCATGCCATCCATCCGTCCTCTACTTTCTTATACCTTTCTTATTACGTTACCTATTACTTGACGAGATAAGGGTGAGTGGATAACAATAAAAATGTCTACAACCTTATCACCGCAACGTTCTTCTGACTTTCAAGCAAGTTTATTTGATGGACTTATTTAGATACTTGGATTTTTGTGTTGGTTTAAATAAATTCAGTGTTAAAACTGGATTTTGTATACTTATTTGACTCCCTGTGGGCTACTACATATGCGACTATGCGACATTATTTCTCGTCTTCCTCTACAATTAAGTCGCCTATGTATATTACATAGCATGAGTAGAAACTATTTATTCCGCCTGACCATGTTTCCTTTTTCTCTCTCCTTTCTTCTTTCCTTCCGAGGTGGCACATTTAAAGACGGAAATTGTGTGTAGTGTAGAGCATTTAATGTTTGTAGATAACGGAAAGCAGATATTGTGTACGTACAAAAAAAAAGATACCTACTACTACGTGACAATCAAATCAAGTGAAAAAAGGGGAAGCAGAAATCTATTAAAAGTTGGTTTGATGTTCCGTAAATGAAGCTAAAAGACACAGACTCGCAAGACAAGGTGACATTTTACGTATTCCATGTAACACTGTTTTCTTCAGGTGTGTGAGGAAGGTGATAGGTCTCCCACTCACTAACTAACTAACTAACTAACTAAGTATGCTTACTTTTACTTATCCATCTAAAAGTAGTAGAGTCAAAGTGGCAGTCGGACAGTTTAAGTGCTCTAATGGGCTCGGAGACAGCGGTCTTTGATAAAGGAGATTTTCCAACCAGTTCTAATTGTTTCAATACACTCATCATGTGCTACCTGCCTTTTGTTTCTGAGATCCGCTGCTGCTGTTCCGACCCAGAAGAGAAGAAGAAGTAGAGACGACTTCAATAGATGACCGCTTTGCTTGTAGATATATTGTCAAATCCACACCAGCAATCAGCAGCAGGCTTGAGATAATTGGTATTAAGAAGAATCAGCCGATGAGACACGGCTACCCACTTACTTTACTTTTACTTATACCTACCTACCTCTACCACTTCTGCTGTATGTACTGTGCACTTTTGTGACGTGACATTTACTGATTATTGACCTCATCCCTACCCATCCATAATGTGAAATCTCCTTTTTCAAATAACATTACTTTTAACCAATATAACAGTTTGGTTATCTATATCAACCTAACCAAACCACCATGAGTGAGACGAGTCTGTATTTCTGGAAATCTGGACCATTGTGATGTGATAGTGGACCACACGCAGAATAGGATAGAATGCCATAATAATCTTTTTGCCCTTTTCTTCTCATTATTCAACTTTCATCTCAATTGTTTCTTTGCTTTCATTAAGTGCTACTAACCAACACACCAACCCACTTTTAATCTGTCTTTTTTGTTTATTTACCTGCCTGGTCTAGTCACAGATAGACACGCCGGAAACTGGAACAGATGTCTTTTAATTCATTTTCCTCCTTTATTATTATTATAATAATTATAATTATTATTTTCATTATTATTATTTTTGCACCTTGAAATAAGCACCGTATGTATAAGCTTTTTGTTGATAAAATTCAGTAGTAGTATTTTGCCCCTCCTTTTGTCCTGTTATTGCTAATTGTTACCATGTTATGCAACTAAAACGGTTGATTGATAAGCATCTATAACATAACATGACGCTCCTTAATTCCTTCATTATTGCGTTGCTCACTCCCTGTCCTGTTTTGTCCACCCTCTTTACTTACCAATCCATTGGGAAATCTCATGTCATGAATGAATATAATGAGACCTTTTACTTGTGGTAGTGAACTATAGTAGAGTGACAACATTTATTTATTTACTGAGATAATCTCTCAATAACAAATAATAAATAAAATAGGTTCGGTTTGGTTTGGTTTAGATTCTACGTAAATCTTTTAATCCTCTGCTCTCATGAAGAAAAAAGCATGTATTTTGGTTGGTTGGGTAACTTATTTCATTTCGCATTATAAGTATTATTATTAGCATAGAATTCTGCTCAATATCAGTTCTTTTGTATTCCATCCAACTGAATTGAATGCAAAAGACGAACCTTCTTCGCATTTTAAATTCTAAATGATTGCAATTTCATTCGCAATATAATGGTAAAATGAAGATTATAAAGATTAAGAAAAGTTGGCTCTTGGCTTGATGACACTTTCAAACAATTGTATTGTTATCATTATATTATATTATTCATCCATGATGATGATAAGCATGATATGATCCTAGGCCAGACTAAGGTGACTCATCACACATATATATAATATATGAATATATGTGATTCACGTATATGATTGTTCTTTGCTCAGAATCAGATATATTTATTTTTCTTCTTCTTTAAACCAGTCGAATGCAAGATGACTGATGATTTTCCTGACGAGTTTCAACTCTTTTGTGTTCCACCGCCTCCTAAAGAATTGTGACGAAAAAGTGTCACAAGGTAGACGAATGAAGTTGTCTCTCTCTCTCTCTCCTTTTGGAAACAACACTAAAAAAGTAACAATCTTCTTCTTCTTAAAGAATCAGGAGGGAGGAACAATGTGGAAGAAAATGTGTCAAATCAATCTTTCCCTTACTTTTTAAAGATTGATTTCAAGTAGAAGAAAAATCCAATTTTGGATTTTTACAGATTCAATTCATCCTGAAATATGAAACTCAAGTTTTTTTAAAAGTTAAGTTACCTTCTTCTTAAGTGTAAAAAAAGGTATAGATAGGAACTGAATTGATTGAAATTTTGCTAGTTGACAGCTACACTTACTTCTATTTTAAACCAACCGTCGTTCATTCGTTTGAGATGAGAACAACAACACTCTCATCCCTTGTTTAAACCTATTGTATGCTAATTTTGATTGTGAGGAGATATGAGACTCTTTTGGGCTTGTGTATATAAGTGTATTTGTATTGTATGTGACAACAACTGAATTGACTGAACTGTTATTAGTTTTTTTCCTCTTCCTCTCAAAAACCCAGCAGTAGCTTTCACACGTCCAACACACATCTCATCAGTCAGACTCTAATTTTTAGATTCTTGTCGCCTTCACCCGTACTCGTACTGTGATTCTGATAACTCCACTCAATTCAATTGCTTTTGTATGACTCGAGTTGACAGATTGAATATTATGATGCGTCTCATGTACGTATCTCTATGTATGTCTTGTCCACATGATGGTTGTCGTTTTGTTTTTCTGGCGTGAAGTCACAGTCATCACCATTGCCACTTATTTGTTTGGATGTATGTTAAAAAAGAAGTGGTATGACGTATGACTTTATGAAATCAATAAGAGAGATAAAAAGGAAGAAGATTTATGATTGTTTGTATCAAAATCTAAATAATATGCATGCATATCTTTAATTTTGAAGCACGCAAGAATAATTATTATGTCTAACTTATAGTTATTATTATAGTTATTATTATAGTTTGAAATGTGGATGATAATGCTAAAGAAGGATAGCTAGCGAGTAGTGATGGTTGGGTTTGGTGTGGGTAAAACAGACAGAGAAAGTGAAGTCCGTAAAACCAAACCACTAATAAAAGTGGGATTGCTGGTAGCGATATCAGGGTTGCAAAGCTGTTTGCTCCATCTTCGAACTCAATTGCGTATTACTAACTACTCCGTATAAACCTTGTATAAATTCATTTTCTCAATTTTCTTTCAACATTTTTAATTCTTTAGATTATTCAATCACTTTAAATTCATAGTGTAATGAGTATGTCATATTATTCTGTTAAATATACATGCCTCATTAATTTTAGTAAATATTACTAACATTATTGCATATTTTATGCAAATAATCGACTGCAGTTGAGTTTTTTTTACATATCCGGTAATTTCATTTCATGACAAATGTCATCATAATTTACAAGAATATGAGAAAATACACAAAAACAGCAACAACATAGTGTTGAATAATTTTATTTGAAAAAGAACCTTAATTAAAATAGAGCCAAACACATATTATGCTATGTATACCATTTCTTTCTAGTTCTAAAAATAGTTTGTTTTTGTTTACCGTTTCATAACAACTTATTCAGAGTTCAGTCAATAAAAATATTGCGGTAATAATCTGCATTCTTTTCAAAACTTGTGCATATAGTAAAAGTGTCAATCACAAATCAGTGTGTAATGATTTATTGCCGTTATTGCCAAGAAAGGCATAATATTCAGCATAAGGGCACAATTAAGTGATACAATTATAACCTCATAAAATTCCATACCATACCACCCATCATGTACTACAATTCCAAGAATTGAACTCTAAATTTAGCGTGATTTATGGAATAAATTAGAAATCGCATCCATCCATGTTTGTTTGAAATTTTTTGGTTAGAGTGAAGGTTCCATTATTACTTGCTTTGCATTGCAATACAGTTGACAGTGCATAATATGAAATCTTGCTGTCTGAACTGGAATGAACAAAATAAATACTTCCATTGGGCTGCAGTTAATATTAATACTAAGAAAAAAGGAAAAAAAAAGAACAAGAAATGCCAAAAAGAAAAGAAAGTATCAATTTCCGTCAAACTCTCTGCAACAACAACAACAACAATTATTCTTATTCTTCTTATTATTATTGCCATAATGAATGTAGAGATAAACAAGATATCATATTCCATTCCTTCCTTCTCCTTCGCAGTAAAAATTTCCCATGCACAAATTCGTCCAATCCATACCAACTTAATTCAGATATGGATGTACATATTTATTTATTGTCCTTGCATAATAATTGAATGCAATCTCTATTCATTCACTCATTCATCTGCTGTCTTGATATGTTGGTGGGTTGGTCTCTTATTTATGATTTTTATTACATAACTTTTTAAAAAGGCTGAAGTGGAGGGTCCCTCTCCTCCAAAAGTGAGTGGTAGTGGTGGTGGTGGTGATGATGGTGAGAAGAGAGAGAGAGAGAGAGAGAGAGAGAGAGAGAGAGAGAGAGAAAGTGTGATTGAGTCACTGCTGCTGCTGCTGCTGCTGCTGCTGGCTGGACAAGCATGGCGTTGAATCAATAGAGTAGTCGGGCGTCGTAAAAAACACATAAGGGCGTGAGATTCGAGCGTCTGTGGTGTCCGGGTCATCCATTGGTTCGCACCATCTTTTCCCCGAAAATCTCGCATGGCGGGTTCTCTCCACCCTCCATGCGCCACAGCACTACAAGCCAAGCCACATACACACATCCTTCCGTCCTTCTAGGTTGGATGGATGGATGGATAATCCATCACCTTACTTGCACGACGGTCTTCTTCTCCCCATTTTACACGGAAAATCTCATGACTCAGACCTACCAGACAATCGATATTGACACTCTCACTCCCCCCACAGAACAGCACACCCAGGAGGACCAGACCAGACCAATGTCAAGAAGGCTTGCTCACACGAATTCCATCTCATTTTTATTTTACGCATCAACTCACACTACACACCACACTTTTTTAAACCATCACCATCCTCCATATCGTATTTTATTCCTCCAGGAGAGTATCAAAAAAAGATGTTGGAAATTCAATCTCAGATTTTTTTATTTGATGCCTTTTGAATAAAAACTGTTTACTTTTCTACTCGTTCGTAACAGTATAGGTTGTAAAAGACTTGTACTAAAGAGTATACAAAATAATAACCCTGCTTATTGCTGTTTGTGTCCAGTCCAATTAATGTTTTCATATAAAATTGGAGAAAGTTTATAAAGCAAATTAACATTTGATCATTTCAAGCTTTCCTTTGAACGTTTGTAAGTGAATTAAATTAACGAGTAATGCACACAGAAAAATATTATGATTTATTCTGAGTTCCAAAAAATACATTATATATTCTGCACATATACAGCATACAGAATTGCACACATATAAATCATGCATTGAAACATTGTCAAATTGAAACACCAACAATCTAATAAGACTTGTGCTTGATACATAAATAACCCCATTTAATTAATTACACGATTTTAGCAAATATCAGGTTAACCATAGCATTTCATCTATATCAGCGTGTTTTGTGGTGTGGTTGGTTAGGGTTGATAATTCCTTCTGGGTATATTCTCTCTCTCCAACTGCAAATTCTACTCTTATAGAAGGATTTATATATATTTGATCGTACTTAATATTTGTTGAAACTCATTGAATTGAATTGAGCAGCCAGGCAACCTCCACTTCCTTAGTTATCTATGTATATCTCTCTGTTCATTTCATATATGTATACCAAGAAATGTTGACTAGTTTTTTAAAAAACCGTCGTCGTTTTTCCTACAAAGGACATCATCATCATGATTCGTGGTTGGTTGACAGACTACAAACGATGTGATGTGAACAGTAGTAGTTGTTGTAAAGAAAGAAAGAAACTACAAAATACACACAATTAATCACGAGCATTTAAGTCTTTTCTCTCATTTTGTTGGTTATTGAGATATGGGATTAAAGGACAGTTTTCCGAAGATTTAATCTACTAAAGCCAGACTGTCTCTTCTTCTTCTTTCTTCATGTTCGATTGCTTTACTGATTTATTACGCTTCAAAGTCTCTCTAATTTTCTGTAAGTAAACTATATTGAACAAGTCCTCCATCCGAGGATGATGCCCTTTTCATGTTTGATCCAATTGTGAACAAACGACAATCTCTCCATCCATCCATCCTGATGCGGCGGGTTTTACACTCAATCCAATTTAAAAAAGAGTTCAAAACTCAAAAAGCTGGTTAGTTTTTTGATGTATGTGTACATGCACTCGATCCAAAAATCGTCTCATCTTGATTTTGCTTTGCTTTATTGCTTTACTTTTTGATATTAATGATATTAACAAATTGTGAAGGCTAAGTGCTCATGAGAATGATAATGATGTGTTGGCGTAGACATGTGCATGCATCTGTGTGCAGACGGACGGACAAAGATGAAATGTCCAGTTTTTTTCAGTCGACTGAATACTTACATATTTACTTCATGTTTTTGATGTTGGACAAGATTTAGGTTTATATGGAAGGGACGGGATCGCGGAAAATGATGAGTCGAAAATGAATTAAAGTCATAAATTGTTTGTCTCTCTCTCTCTCTCTTACATAAAATGAGAGAGAGAGAGAGAGAGAGAGAGAGAGTGAATAAGTGAGTGAAGTGAGTGAAGCCTTGAAATGAATGATGATGAGATTGAGGTTGATGTGTTCAACGAAGCAAATTTGACTGGACAAAACGGTACCCATCAGTTGTAAACTCTCTCTTGCACCCACCACACCAAACGATGGGTCCTTTTTATTTTCATTATTATTATGATTATTATTATGATGGACAAGCAAAGTATAGGTAAAATAAAATGCAGTAAAGTTTCAAAATAGGGTTTGGTTCGTTAGGTTGGGTCGGTGGGAGTGGATGGATGGATGGGAGCGTATGTATGAACAGTTGCACATATTTCATTATTATTATGCTGGCATTATCTGCAATCTCTAATCTCATGTGGCTAGAGATTTGGTTAATCTTGCGCAATAATTCGAACTCTCCTTCAATAATCTCAATGATTAAGTGGGAATTAGTAATAATGTGACAGACAGACTGCATGACGTTCACGATACGAGAGATAATCAGTTCATGTGCATACATACATTTTTAATAATAAGGCTTGGGGAATTTGGGAATATTGTAAACTTACGACGAGTATTTATCATCATGGCTGGATTTTCTTCTTCGTTTCGTATTATTTATATTCTCCCCTTCCGTCATTCTGTAGCCCTATCCAATTCAATATTAGCTTTCTTATGGCAAGAAGGGGTTGGACAGGATTCATTCTCTCCATTCCAAATACAAATCATAATAAAATGTCCCATTGTGCTGTATACATAGCTGCTACATACATACAACAGAGTAATTGGGCTGCTCGGAAAACTCCCCCTTTCATTTCACCATCATCATGATGAAGAACTTCTGCCCTCCTCGGAGGGGAATGAATTGTTGTCCTATTTCAAAAAAAAGTCTATTCAAGTTGTGATCTTCAATAGGCAGAAGGAGTAATAACAGAATAGAACAGCAGCCCTTCAATCTTCTTCATCATTATCAGATATTATATAATATATTATTGACTGTGTGTTGTGTGTGTGTGGGTCCCTTGGTTTGGTTTTGGTCTTTTCTATTCATTATTAGCCTTCTCGTCCATCCATCCATGCCTCCTCATCATCATCATCATCAGTATTGTTTTGTTGTCCCATTCCTTTGCTTTGCTTTACTGTATTATTTCTTGGGATCAATGCAATAATGTAATGCACGAATGATGATAAACAATCGCTTTTTATCATTATCTAGAGATCTATCTATCTATCTCATCAAAGTATAGAACACCGACAATTTTGTAAATGGTAAAACAACTGTTGTATGTACAATGGTCTGGAATAATATTTATGGTTTGCAAAGATTGAAAAACCTTGTAGTTGATTTTTGTTGTTGCTTCAGAAGGATGAGGTATGTTGGCTGTGATTGTTATAAGTGAAATTTCTATATTGTGAGGGTATGATAAAAAGTTGCTAATAATAGAAATTCGCAAATAGTCTGAATTCTGGATTATCAGTGGAGGCAAGTAGTGTAGTGGCAAGTTACAGATAAAGTTATAAACATATCTGACATATCGAAATTATTGCAACTTTTCATTAATTATATATATTAATTATATATTTGACATTTGACAATTTCTATACTTATAAATAGGTATTTTGAGAATTGTGTTGTGCAGTATTCCTTGAAACGAAGCATATATAATTTTATTTTAGAAGGATTAAACGCGTGGGATATATACCTATGTTAATCGTGGATTATGACTATATATAACATTCGTGGTTGGTCAGATCACCATGGTGCAGTGGGGGTGGTGTGCTGTGACTTAATTTAATATCTAGAACACATTGCACACAAACAAAATGATCCGCATATTGACCACCAGGAAATTGAAGATGAATAAAATGTTATAAATTTTTGTTTTCTTTTTCTATAGCTCGAGTCGCAGAATACAACGCTGAAGTTGACGCTCGTTTGGAAGCAGCCGTTGCTCAATTGCAACAACAAAGAAAGCAGCAACAGGATGGGCAACTAAATAAAGGAGGTGAACGTAAAGGAGGTAAGCAAGGTTGACTTTTCTCTAATCGTCATCATCATCATCATCATGTGGGTAGGTGGAATTGAAATGAATTGAGTGAGAGATATGCATTCAGCCCAGTTTGGTTAAGTAATGAAAGAGTTTTAGAATTTATTTATCAGAGTTTTCTTCTAAAAAGAGGATAAAATTGTGTAAAGTTAGTTGTGCACAATTTGTGGAGGGAGCAAAAGCGAGAAAGTAAAGGATGGATGGATGGATGGAAATGTCACATTGGTTGGTTTTGGTTGTGTTTAGCAGTTGAGTTGAGTTGAGTTCAGTGTGGGTTTTATCTTGAAAGGCTATTTCCTTCCACTAGAGTAGAGTATAGAGTGAAGGACTAAAAGAGAAAATCCTTTGATGTCAAGTACAGAGATTGGACCTCAGAGCTGAATTCACTCTGTAATATGGATTTAATGCGTTTTCTCTCTCCCTGCTTTCCTGACATTTTCCTCTGTACATACATACATACATACATATATGGCACCATGCACAGCACACACCACCATTTCACGTCGTTCCACACTCACAGTAAGATTTTGATGTATAGCCAACAGGCTCATTGGAACGAGTGGAAACAACTGTGATTATCTTCTTTTGCTTTGCTTTGCTTTCCTTCTTGAATTCAATCCACTTTCTCTCTCTCTCTCTAGTCATCTCATCTACTCTACTCACTCATCCAATCTAGTTCACCCAAAACTTCAACATTATAACAACCCACAAAGACTGACTTTCTGCTGAGGGCTGTCTCTCTAGTATAAGCTTCATCTCTACTCTTGTCTGATTCAATGACTGACTTGACTTAATAATAATAAGCACTATATAAGAATCCATCTATATAAGAATGACGACTCTTATTATGAAAGAAGTGGTAGTGTGTTTGTCGTCTTTTCTTTCTTTCTTCATCTTTCTTCCCTCCTTTCCTTCCTATATCAATAATCTACCCAAGTGAAAGCAATAATGAGTGGTGTGTGTGTTTGCTGCGAGTGGTGGTGGTGGTGGTGGTGGTAGGAGAAAAGAGAATAAGAGCGTCTATAATATATCCTGTGCATGGGTGCATGATTTCTTCTCCTGGGGTGGTTTTCTATGACATGACAGTTTTTCTCGGTTCACCAACTTTCTCTTTCCTCAATGTTGAGATATGTGAAGAAAATTAGCGGATTTAATTCCCTCTCTCTGAGCGTATTTCATCTTTTCCTCTCCCTTTCCCTCTCTCTCTCTCGAATTAAATTCTTTGAGCTCCACAAGCTCAGCAGCTTCAACTCAAAATTTCTTGCTTTGGAATCAATCTCGGATAATTCCTTCCTCCTTTCTCTATCCAGCCTACACCACAACCGCCACCACCACCACCACCACCACCACCACCACCACCCACTACTCTTTTCATCGGCAAATCAATCCCATTTCTTCGTCCTATTGTCATTATTTCTCCTTACTACATTTCTTGTCCACTTCTTTTACTTCATTTTATTATGTCAATTTCTTTCTATCTACACGAAAAGGAGAAACGCATTACCGAGCGGCCGACATTACTTAATCCTACCCTATCGCAAACCAGCTGCCTGACTGCCCCCACTACTAACTACTGATTAAATCCCACTACATATATAACCGTCAGTAGCACAAACCATATACCTACTGTACATTTTTATTGTTGTGCCTAGGGTAATGGAATTTTCTACCAACCATTATCATTATTATTTTATGAGAGACACCACCAACCACTCACTCACTTGATTTGCTTTTTGTGTTAATAAGTATGATTGTGAGAGCAATTATACAAGAAGTGGAGCCATAGTCTCTAAAATTTCGTCATATCTATATCATTTCATACATGAGTATTCGATTACCACCACCCGCCGTAATATTTCCATCAAGTATGTAATAATTGCATTACATTCTCATTCGATGAGTTTTCGACTTTTTATTGCTTGTCCCGTGTCCATCATAATAGTAATAATCACCACTTTGCTTGCCTTATTTTATGACTAGACTAAAAGGCTTGAAATTGGATCAAGTGCACCACCTTTCCACTCGACCACACCACCACCACCACCACTTTCTCCTCCATCAAATCAGACTCTCTCTCTCTCTCATTTGTTACGCATTACTTGTATCACAATCAGTACGCGGATCTGATTCAATCATAATAATAAGTCTATATATCCATCTATATATGACCCATGCATGCATGTATGTATGTACCTGTCTTTATCGCAGCAGGCAGTATATAGGGTTCTTATGACGTGACGTGATGTGATGTGAGAGCAATTAGGCACAGTTTCAGATATCAAATCAACGTCAGGTTTCCCTGCACGTGTGTTACATACTTACTACGTATACTCGTACTATTATATTAGATTTTATTTATGTGTGTTTTTGATGGATTGGAGTAAACCAAGCAGCCATATTAGTTTCCTTCCATAGCAGGGTATTAATACGTGCTGTGCTTTGGTGGTATTTGGTTTGGCTTCTGTTTTATGACCATGTCTGCCCAAAAAGAAGTAATCATTATACCTCTTTGTGTTGTGCTTTGTGTTGTGTGTGGACGACTTTAGTTTGCTAATGGTTTCATTTCATGTCATCCGATCCAATTTAGTTTTGTACACGTATGTGGATGTGAGTGATGGTAAAAAGTATTATTTATTTTCGGCACAGTCCAAAAGTATATAGTCTTGCAACCTTTACTCCTAATAATAAAATATACATTTATGGCATTTACGAGTGAGTATTTTCGTATTACTTGCTCATATGAAAATCTCTTTTTTTTTCTTTTTTTTTGGTGAAAAATCGATAAAAAATACTACAAAATGAAATAAGTGTGAAAATGCTTTGTATGCTTATATGTAAAGATGATGACATGTTTTATTCTCTTTTTTTTAGATCTTGGCAGCAGTTTTGCAGAAAATACAAATCAAGTTGAAGGCGAAAAAGAAGCATCTTCTATATATTTTCAAAATGAAACTGCACCGGGTCAACCTGAAGTAGTGGATATTTATGATAGCAATAGTGACGATGACTTCAAACCAACCAAACGGCCGAAATCGGCTCAATTTGATGTGAGTGTATATGTACTGTATATACTTTGCAGTTGTAGTAGGACTATTAATAAAATACTAAAGGAAATTGTCACATACATGTATACTTAGATTTCCACCACCAGCACCAGTAATACGTCCTCCCCTGCCCTCCAGAAGGCGGAGGAAGTGTCAAAACCACGACCCAACATCTCACTCGGAGTTGGAGAGGTGCCTTATTTTGTGCCTCCTGAAAAGAAACTCACGTAAGTACCCACCATCATCCATTCTTCTTATTTATTATTATTATTATTATTATTATTATTATTATGCTGCGCTTTCTTTTGTGACAAATGAATATTTTGTCCCTTACTGCATTGTAACTTCTTAATCTGGTTTGCTTTATTTGCCTTTTTCTTCTTCTTTTCAGAGTCCCCAAAATCTTCTTTGCCACTCGGACCCACAAGCAGATCTCCCAGATTACGAGAGAACTTAGAAAAACTTTCTACAAAACTGTCCGGTAAGTAGATTATAGGATTTTCTGCATGATTGACTAGTGTACTAGTGCCAAAATTTAAAACAAATTGTTCTCATTTGAGAATTAGATGGTCATTTAGCAGTATGAATGAATGGTGTCTCATTTATTATCTCATGAGTGTATAAAGACATACAAATATTCCTATTAAAATTAAGGTTCAATATAAGCAATAAGGGAAGAAGAAGTGGTGGTGGTCCTTCAAAAAATTTTAACACTCATCTCATCTCCTCTCTTCACTTGTATAGATATAGATAATGATCCGCAAAACAAATAGAATAGGAGGCAAGCATTAATAAAAGGTACAGAAAAGGGAAAGATTATAGTTTAGTAAATGAAAGTATCATATCCAATGATGATAACCTAACCTCCAACCAAAGCAATGTAGTAAATGTAACATCGCCTTGAGTAATATTGAATTTTGGATGACTGAACTGGACCCTTGTTTAAATAAGATTCCTTTGATGAGATAGATTCTCTATGATGATGATGACGCTTTGTCAAGTTTTCTTGTATTTATTATTATCGTTTCTTCTTTTTCTGCTCGTTCAAGCGGTTTTGTGGGTTGGGTTGGGTTTGTGCTAATAATGTATCTATCTTCAATTGCTTTACAATGTTTTACAAATTTCTTCCGAATTCCTTCTTTCTTTCAAGAAATATATCTATGTGCACAACGTATCAGTTTCTTTCCTTTCTTTTCAATAACAGAATGAAATGGTCCTTGTCTTCCTCCTCCTCCTCCTCCTTTTCAAATAAGAAGAATAGTAAAAAAACTAACCATCAATATTTGAACTCAGTCTTTTCAATTCTGCATGTTTGTACTACGGTACTGTACTGTGCACAAACAGAAGTTCATTTTTATATTATCGTCATTCTTTATATTATTGCATCCTTTTCAGCCTTTCTTTATTATTATTTAGTTTAGTGTATCTTTTTTTGTGTGTTAGATTTGTTTACTTACACGCTTGTTTGTTTGGTAGGAAAGGTATTTTGTGTTATTGGGCTAATATTTTTGCTTTTGAGACATTGATTTCGCAATTTCAATTGCATTGAAATAAATTCAATCTTGGTTAAATTCTGCTAGGAAATCGAGTTTAATAAAAATCTGCAGAAAAATGGAGGGATGAGCTGTCTTGAAAGAATGGTAACAGCTCTATAGCTTTTGAATGAGATTCAAACGTGGGCGTTGTGATTTTTTCGTTAGGCCTAATTAATTTAGACGGGTTGGGTTCGTTCATTTCTTTTCGTGAACACTGTTACATCTCACTCACTTGAAGAAGGAAGGAACATAATTTGGATAATTACCCACTTGAGAGAGAGAAAAATCTCATTATAAAATGACTAATAGACTTTTTCTTTCCTTTCTTTAAAAAAAATTGTTGGCCTGCAACTATAACATTGCAAATAATTCAATTCCAAGACTTAGCCCGAGTTTATATAACGATAATGAATGATGATTTTTTCTTGTCCAAGACAAATTGAGCTGAAATAAGAAGATGAGGATGAGATCCATTATTACGTGGAAAATTGAAAAGAAAAAAAGACTAGAGTTTGGTCGGAAAGGGTGAAAATGGTGATACGGAGAAAAGAGAAGTGATTCAATTGTAAGGATACAGTCTGAGATTGAATTGAAATCTTGGAAAATATTTCGGAGAATTGTTAAAGAGAGCAAATCTGAGAATTGGAAGAATGGGTGACTGAGCCGTGGTAGTGAAAATATAATCATCCTCGCCTTAGCTGGTTGTTATCATTGCTCGTCTTTCTTGAAGAGGCAGCCAGTCAGCCAAGAATAAAAGGTGGTGGTTGGTTGGTTGTATACTCTTTTGAACCGGACGTAATTATGTAAGAGGTCACCATAATATTACATGTGCACAATGGAATTCAATTCACGGCGTATTTTGTATATTCTCCGCATTTCCTTGGTCAAGCAAGAAAGACAACTTTTCAAAAGATGTCCATTTCTCGAGTGTAGGGTTTTAGTGGTATTAGTTTCTAAAGAACAGGACAGAACAAGACATACGGGACAAAATTATGTTCCTTTTGGATGTGATGTAGCTGTGAAGTAGATGACAGATCGATATCGTTCTCATTCTTCTGTGTCGCCTCAGCTGCACTGAATTGCACTGCAGGACAAGACCCCATGCAACTAAACCAACGACACCACTTGAAGCGTTAGTTATAGGGAAGTTCGAGTTCCCTTCTTTCTGATCAATGTTTGAAGAATGAATTGGGAAGAGAAGAGGATGAAATGAAATTCTATAGCTCTGCCGGTTCCATTTCCATCTCTTCCCCTCTCCTCCTCCCTCTCATAGACGTTTTTTTTCCTATGTATATAATAATAAGAATAATGACTTTCGAGAGCTTGATTAATATATACGGACGAATTCTTGATTTCCTGGCATGGATATGAAGTGGTGTGGAGTGGAGAGATGCGATTCTTATCATTTTGATGAACTCTCTACTACTGCGACGATTTGTACCTTTACAGATTTTATGCCATATTTTTTTACAATCTGTTAATTTTTTGATCCCACAGTTCAACAATACTTGCTAGTCGAGATCACACTTGTATTAATCCAATGTTGGATGGAATTCCCAATAAGAATGAAACATGTCGGGAATTGCTAGATAGTGCGTCTACCTTGGTAAGTGAAAGGATCCACTTTTACTCTATTGTTCCTTTTAATTGCACCTCTTAATTGAATTTAAATCCACTTTCTCTTTTAAATCAGGGCGAAGGTTGTACTTATCACGGAGGAGCAAGAAAATTCGGCAATTTCAACAATCTAGAAAACTATGGCGTATTACCAGGCTACGACTTGGAAGATTTTGTAAAAGCTGGGCGAGTGGTATGATTCGATTTCATTTCAATGTCAATTCAATTACAATTTTGCTCTTCTTCTACTATATTTGTATTCTATTTTGTTTAAATTTACAGGCTAAAGCGTGCCCATACTATGCAACACGGTTTCTAATGGCGAATGCGGACATCATTTTTTGTCCATATAATTATCTCGTTGATCCCAGCATTCGTAGAAGTGTAAGTATTACATCTTTATTATTATAATGCTTTAACTTAAGTTTGACTTCATTTGCTCATTTTATTCAAATTTTATATAGATGAATTTAGAATTTGAGAATCAAGTCATTATTTTCGATGAAGCTCACAACATGGAGGACGCATCTCGAGAAGCAGCAAGCTTTACTTTGAAACATCACGAAATTACAAAGGCAATGCAGGATTGTGAGAAAGTGAAAAACACTGGGGGAGCTGAACCCTACGCACTGGGTGAAATTGTAAGTGAGACAAAGGCTCAAATGGGACTAGAGAGCTATAATATTCTGTATTTTATTAGTAGTAGAGCTTTTCAATCTCAATCTGGTCTGTCGGACGGTTGGTTGGTTGGGTGCATAGAATAGGGGATAAAGAAAGAGAAAGAGAGATTATTAACTGGAATGAATGAATGAATTGGTGGTGGTGGTGAGTCATCATCATACCCACTCAGTCTCTGTGTCATCCCGGTGAGGGCATTTATTTATATTTGATCCAACCCCGGATTTATTTTTCATATATATCACATCCTATTCATCTCATCACTCTTCAGATTGGGGATTCATTTCCCCTACTGCTGCTGGTGGTGGGTGTGTATGGTGCAAGCCTTTTGAATTGTTAGCTCTTTTTTTAGCGTCGCCATTTTCATGGGTTTCATCACGAATAATGAAACTAGAGATGGATACGATGCGCATTTGTAATGCAGGATGGATGGGTTATTTTTTACAGGAAGATATGAACTAAATATAATCTCTTTTGTAGGTAGGAAAAGGGGATTTAATTTATTTTAGTTAGGTTAGGTAGACTTTTCACGAATAGACAGGTTGGACAGCTCTAATTAATTCTTATTGTTGTGACTATTTCCTGCATTTTTTGCATTAGATGCTATTTAATAACTTGTGTATGCATTATGTATATTATTATTTTTTGTAGGCTGCCTTGCTCTCAACTTTCTGCACTTGGATTGATAAACAAAGTACCAAACTCAAGGATCTTTCTTACAACACGTCGGGAACATTTTGGACGGGAACTGACATAATTGCGGCATTGCATAATTCTGGACTTGATGAAGTAAATGTAAAGAAATGCGAGGTATGTATGTCAATTGCAATTGTCATGCAAATCCTGTATATATCACATTTTTGTATAAATTGTATTTGTAAAAATTGTTAGGATTGTTTCAAAGGCGTTTTGGCTCAACGGGAGAAAGAGATGGAGTTAATGAAAGAGCGTGGACTTCGATATCAATTGGAAAAACCGACCATAACCTCCGTGTCAATAATGATAATTGAAAATGTATTCCGTCTTTTTCAAGACATGTATAAAAATAATGGAATTAATCGTGATGATTTTCGCATTGCATTGATCAAATCTGTTGAAAAACGACGACGTGATGGCCATACGGGACCTTTTATGTCATTTGTTACACTTTCAATTAATGTATGGTGTCTCAATCCTGCAGTTGCGTTTGCAGTAAGATAACAACTGTTTTTTACTTGTAAATGTCAATATTATTGGAAATTATTAATTTATTATTTGTAGGAAATTCGAGATGCTGTACACAGCATTGTTCTAACGTCTGGAACGTTGTCACCAATGCACTCGTTCGAGTCGGAGTTGGGTACACCGTTTCCTTTCAAGTTGGAAGCGTCGCATGTTATTGACAAAAATCAGGTACCATTTAAAATCAATAAGTTACATTCTTTTTTTTTTTACAAAATGTGCTTAACTTTTTGCCACTCTGATTTGATGCAGGTGTGGGCCGGAGTTGTTGGGACTGGTCCTACTGGAATAAATTTGAACGGTTCCTTTCAAAATGGGGAAAGCTTGTCATACCAAGACGAGGTGGGAGCAGTTGTTCAATATGTCTGTGATACTATGCCACACGGAGTGCTTTGTTTCTTCTCTTCGTACAGAGTGATGGGTAAATTAATTGACCGGTGGCAAATAACGAAACGTTATCAGCAATTGGAAGAAAAGAAGCAAGTCGTTGTAGAGCCACGATCTGGTGCTGCGGATTTTGAGATGGCCATGAATGAATTCTACGCTGCTGTCAAAGCATACGATGGAGATGTTAGTGTTGTTTTCTGTGTAAAAATTGAATTTTGAAAGAGTAATAAGACTAAATGCTACATTTATTTTTAGAATGAAGCAGGTTGTACCACTGGAGGACTGTTCTTTGCAGTTTGTCGAGGAAAAGTTAGCGAAGGACTCGATTTTTCAGATAGCAATGCCCGAGCTGTGATATGTGTAAGTTAACGTTATGGTACATATTTATTAAAATGTAATTTAAATCCAATTGTTCGTGTATTTGTTATTTGTAGATTGGAATTCCATTTCCTAACTATCAAGAATTGCAAGTTAAATTGAAACGAGAATACAACCAGCAAAATATACACAGAGGACTATTGCCGGGCGGCGAGTGGTATGAAATTCAAGCCTTCAGGTACATTTTATTATACAAGTCATGTTCTATAAATATTCATCATAGCATGGTTTATTAATTGCTGATGATGATTAACATTTGTAATAGAGCATTGAACCAAGCTCTTGGACGTTGCATTCGTCATAGGCAAGATTGGGGAGCAATTCTACTAATTGATGATCGTTACATCAAAACTTCTAGATATATTCAATCTCTTTCTCGTTGGATACGATCTTCGGTAATGAATATATACATTCACTCTTCTATCAAAGTTAAGTTTTTTTTGCAAGCAAAATTACTTACTGCAATACTTATTATTACAGGTTCGCAATTTTGAGAATTTTGCACCAATCAGAAACAGCATGGAAAGTTTCCGCGATGAAATGTTGGCTCGACCAATTCCAAGTGAGCCAACTTTTGCATCACAGACTTATGAAGGCACTTCTTTCAACCAGGCAGGAGGTGGCTGTAACAACACCCCTGAAATGGAGAATGCATCTTCTGTGCAAGGTCCTCCTGGCTCCAAATTTCCCGATGGTCGTCAACGCCAGCCATTATCTACCTTTGCTGGTGGATTAAGCACTTTCGATGATGATGATAGCAACGATTCGTCGACAGAATATCACAATACCCGTTCTAGCTTTCCAGATTCAAGTTCAAAAAAGAAGGGTACCAATAGATTTAACAATAGGCCAAACACTAACAAATCAGGGGGCAAAGTTCAAACTTTCCAAAACCCGGGACCAGGAATCGCTGCATTCTTTGCTCGTCAATTAGAAAGAAATGGTAGCAGCGACAATAATTCAGAATCAAATCGCAACAAGCGGGCTCGTGAGAAGCAACTTAAGTTATAAATGTTAAACGCTTAAAGCTAACGTATGTGGTGTGAGCTTTCCTTTTTATAACAATGAATTTCGTAATTACATTACATACACCGGTATAGTTACTATAGTATAAGTAAGCCTGTGCATGCAAATAAGTTCATTAAATTTGCATTGCTTTTTCATTTGAAGACTATAAATAAAATTTTATTCATGAAAACCATATAAATGCAGCGATGATGAATTAATTGCCACAATTTATTGTTGAGAGACTGCCTTTGTTTTTTGTCCGATCTGGACAGACTTGGTTTTATTCTGATTTTTCGGAGAAATGCCCGATTTGATTGTATTCATTGGTGAAAGTAAGTCGAGGTAAGAAAAGAAAGCTGTGGTAGAAATGTTGTAGGAATTCTTAAGCGCAAAATCAAATCAGATTAAACCATGATGTATACATACAAAATCATACAAGTTTGAGAACAGGAAAATTTAACAAGAAGCAATTTTAGCAATTTTTGAGTTAAATTAACAAGTAGTTGGTATATATTTGTACTAAACAAAAGAAACAATGATAAAAATCAGAAAAAAGACTATTAATGTCCTTTATAAATTGGATTATTAGCAACTTTGGGAAAATTGAGACGACTTCCGTATTTACTTGCTGTATTGTAGACGAGTGTGGGTGTGGTTTTAATCAGGCATAACCACCCCACATTTCAACGGGATACATTTAATTATTAATTATAATTACACTGATTAATTATTATGAAAAATGTAATTCCCGTATTATTATTTGTTTATGGATAGCAAAGCAGCCTTTCTTTCGCCGATTATTATCATGATTACCTTATCCATATTTACCTTACCTAACCACTTTACTACGCCAAGCTACCCACCTTATTATTATGATTACCGGTTTTTTGTTATACGTTGTTTTTGTTGTTAAAACTATTTTACTCAAATTAGGATAATAAAAGTGAAGTGATCTATCATTATTGTGTTAAAGATTCTATATCATGTCATCAAATATGTCAAGTAAATACCTTACTATAAATGTAACAATGGATTATCACTCATTTATTTATACCGACTATTCCCATGAATTAATGACCAAAGAAATAATAGTTACGTTTCTTAAATGAAATCATGATGCATAAAAATCATGCATACAAGTTTGAGAACAGGAAAATTTAGCAAGAAGGAATTTTATGATTTTATTTTAACGATTTTGTTAAAGTTATAGAACAAATAATGAGTTAAATTAACAAGTAGTTGGTATCAAACAAAATAAATAATTGAAGAAAGTTCTTATAAGAAAAAAGGAAGAGAAAAACAATATTTTTTGTAATGTTCTGCATTGACAAACTTATAGATACCACAATTTCTCGTTAAGAGACTCTACTGCCTTCTCTCCCACCGCGACTCCAGTGATATACGCCAGCTTGTGGGCATATTGGCAAGGAGTAGGAACGGCGACGGTACCACTCCAGTTGTAGTATAAATGACACATCTTAAAACTCAGCAACTGAAGGCGGTCTGGGGTCATTCCGATCTCATCAACGACGACGTTGTAGTTATTCGGGCTAACCGTCCCCTGCCGCACGTCTTGTGAAACGAGAAAGAAATCATATCTATCTGCAACAAGATAGATTCACTTTATTTAGTTAATTTGATTTAATAAATAATATAAACAATTATAATTGATGATTTAGCTTACCGTTCCGGCAAAGTGATCTTCGTGCCGATTGTCGATCACCGTCCCCACCGGCAGATTTTGCTCCCCATTCAGGAAAGCTCTCGTATTTATCTTCTTAGTGACGATTACGAATGTGAGCAGAGGTGGTGGCTGGCCGGCCC